>CM032061.1:44324934-44361698 GCA_018831715.1 Matsumurasca onukii
CCTGCTACCATCTAGCGGACAAATATACAACTTACTTCATGACTCAAGTTTGTGTTTACATTCAAAGAATGTTTACTAATGATTAAATTATGTAATCAAATTTCGAGCGTTCAATATGTGAAAAGTCCCCTTTAGTTAATAATGTGAGATGAGTTGAATGTTGGCTTGCAAAGTCGTCTTGCTTGCAGTCAGTTCACAGTTTCCGTGTGACATCTCGGAGTCGGCTGTCACACTGATAACCTATAACATAATTCTCGCAAACCGTTCGCTTTTGTGATGGAGTTTCTAGAAGATGATTTACTACCTGATCCATTGCCAGTACGGGTGTCCCCTGTACTGAGCTTGGATTTATAAAACACTAGACAACACGCAGCAACAGGAGCTGACGCGACACCGGCGAATCAGTCACAATCAAACATAAGCAGTCGTACAACGCGTCTTAGAGGAACGCGGTTTTGGACAAAATGCAATAGCTATTGAAACTATTATCTAAAAATGAAAGTATAAGTAAAATCTATAACCTCATCATATCCGTTAGTGTTCGTTACTTTAGCAGACCAGAGCCAAGTATCGTGACACCCGTACTGACAGTGTAAATAGACATGTTTATAGTCTATTGTGAATTTGTTACTTCTCCAAGTAACTTTTAGAAACATTACTATCACTTTACATGGTACTATAACAAAGAACCACTCACCTCAGTGTCCTCCAAGCTTACCAAGTAATGGCAACTGCTTCTTGTTTCATCTTACAAAACTTTAGTATAAAACACAAAACACGTTGCTAAGTAACATCAAAGATAGCTCTGAATGTTTCTACGGTGTATTCTATGTGTTCAGTGACTTCTGACAAAACAAACATTCTAAGAAGCGCATTGGACTATTCATGAGGTTATATGTTTACAGTTGCGAAAGCGCACAGCTTGAGTTTACTATTCTATAAGAGAATTTCCATAGGAATCGAGCATTTCTTTGTCGCCGTATAGAAAGGAACGCCGTAAGACAAAGTTTTAAGCAGTTTACACACACATACACACACACGTGCACTGCGCTTGTTTAGCATGTCATATAGTATAACAAATAGCATCAACATACTATACTCACACACGGTGGAACTAGCACTCGTGATGGATGTTGCAGACTGTCAACCGTCAACCAATACGGTGCGTGTTCACAAAGCCACGTGGTGGTTTATACAGGGCGTTACTACTACAAATTTAGTGGCCACATTAAGCGCTACAACTCAATATATATCAACATAAAAGCTCAATTCAGTGGGAATATAAGAAAAGCCATTTTAGAGGTCCCCGGAGCTTGAGGTTGCGGGTTCAACCCCCGCTCTACGTTTGAACCTTCTCAGCTGCGTGAGGGAAGTGAGTGAAACGACTGGGACTCGTGGCGTGGTCCTGTAACCAAGCTTCATGGAGGTCAGGTTTTGAGAATCATATAGGTCTAAAGCGGCTCAGATAGTCTCAGTGATCATCTGATGATATCCGCATCAACTCCCACCATCGTTTAGACATATCAGACCATCACCTGCGTGGTTCGGAAGTCACGTTAAACAGTTGGTCCTTGTATTTCCATTGGCCATTGGCCTATTAATTAACGACCCTTTCTAAGGAAGAGTCGGTCTTAATTTGTAACAAGACTACACCTCATAACTCATTACTAGCACTCATCACACTCATCCTTCACCCTCATGAGAGTGGTCGGCATCTCAAATAGTGTTATGCCTAGTAGCGCATCATGGTAACGAACACTGGAACTCAAATGGTGTCGGGTTCAAAGCAAATAACCACTCGTGCCGGTTAAAACACCGTCCAGTCACGTGATCCTACCGGGCCCAACCGTTGTTAATTATTAATATTTGCTTTATAAAACTAAAACTAACGATGTTTACCAAACAATATTTACATTTAACATGAATTTGTAACATTTCAATAAACGCACCAGATACAAGTTTTATTCGTACTACAAATATTTTGTTTGGACATTTTTGCCTTTATATTTTATACAATAGTTATTATTATTAATTATGAGTCATGTGGACCGTGCTTCGCCAATTCTTAGCGGTCTTCAAGATGAAAAACAGACACAGGGAATAAAATAAAATTGCAGTGATTTTGACGTGAAACATTTAACAAGAACAGATTGCACCGAAAGTAGGTTGAGTGGACCGGGTAAAATTACCTTTAATGTGCCATTAGAGACAATATCCCTCTCCTCGGATATCCCTTCCCCTCCTCCCACTCTTCCTCCTCCCTCCCCATTTAACCTTATACGTCATTAGTCTTACCCGAGCGTCACCTCACCTCAAATGACAATGATTAAACTCCTGACAAAATAATTTAAACTATATTAATTTTAATCACTCTAAAAAATATTTAAGACACTTGCAAAACTATACCGAGAGCCCCAGAAAGGAGTTTTCCGAAAAACACGTTTACTATATTTGGAGGTTTTCATGCTCATTTTAACGTGTAAAGCCATTTCATGGTTAATAAAATGATTGACTAATAACACCATTATTAATTATTATGCCTGAAATAAATTATTTAAATTCAATGGCAGACAAATATAATCCAACAATTGTCCAATTTATAATTGGGAATTTCAAAATGCAAGAAGTTGCTGTTATTGAAGCTGTATGCCCAGTGCCAACCATCCAGCAAATCAGGACAGATCTTCTCGCCTAAGAGCCCTGTACATTTTAATGCACAAATTTCATGATTTGATATTGGGTATTTTGAACTTTAGATGTTTTCCTTATGTCCTTGGGTTTCTCTAAAAGTGAATTGACCAGACACTCGATGTTTGTTAACACTAGAGGATGAAATATTTTAGAAATATTTAGAAATTTATTTTTTATTAACCTCTTACAAAGGTAGCTTTTGCATGGGCTATAACAAAATACAAAAAAGAACATTAAATAGCAATATAAGTATAAAACAATATGAAAAACGTATAAATAAAAATATAAAAAAATACAAAGAACAGAAAAGTAAGTTAAATAAAAAAGCAGAAAAGAATAAAAATATAACAAAACAAATAAACTGATTCTTCTGAGGTCCAATCTTCTCTCTTCATGTCGTCGTGTAAATATTCATTAATAGAGTAGTAAACTTTTCTTGTCAAAAATAATTTTAAATTTCTTTTGAATTTTTAATTTATTTAATTTTTTTTAATGAAACAATCTTAATCTTTGTCATGTGGTTGAAGCTGTTCCTGACGGAGTCCGCGAAACTGTTGTGCTGTTAGTGCTCTGGTACTGTGTGGCTGATGTATAAAATGATGGTTAACAGTGGAGAGGGAAAAGGTCTGGGGTATTCTACAAATTAGTGTCTTTTCGTCTCATCACTCCTCCCAAACATCGTTCCTCCAACCATAACACACAACACAGATCACCACTCGTTTGTGCGCCTACTCAGCCCAGATACTCCACAGTATGGCAACTCGAGGATATAATGGTAACATGAGCATCCTGCGCGCCTACAGTAACATGTGGTAACTTGTACTTATCCTGTGCACACTGAGCAAGTGCAATAACTATAATGGAGAAGTTACAATGCAAAATTACCAACTACGTCACTGCTGGTCTGGGTAAGGGGCTTTACAGCTGATTGGCTGATTACCTCTGGGGGAACAAATTCGTGGACGGACTTGAGTTACAAAATTTATGCGTTACCTTAACTAGTCCTCGGACCTGGACCGATGTTATCATAATATTTACGAGCAAACAATATATTATTTATAATATTATATCTTGTTATCAGTTTCAGTCAATTTACACTTGTTATCTAATTTATAAATGTTATCTTCATGTTAATATTTAACGTATACTATTATTACTTCAGGCCGCCACCGAGCCTCTAGTCACTTAGCTCACAATTTTATCTCTTAATCACTTGTTTCTTCTCGATTTATGTTATCCTTCTCAGTTTTAAGTCAACTTCTCGTAATTATTGTAATGTATCAACATTCTGTAAAAAAGGTGTAAACCGTCGGGCTTAAATAAATATACCGATGAGTGAATCTAAATATAAGACTATTCTTAAGCATACGGAAAATGTCTTAATTATTACTTTTTTTTAAAATAATGATATCAGTAACATTTTTATTTCATATAGATTACAGCACTAGCTAGAATCTTTGAAACATGTACAGTAAAGGATTGTATTATTATTATTATAAAAGAAAGTAATATTAATCGCATCTGATGAAATATGGCCCGATAATTCGACATCTAATAGATGTTACCTGTTTTGTATGAAACATGTCAGTTCTATGTAACTTTTTATTTTTTCCTTCAACAGTTGACCTTGTTGTTATTATTTGACCTGTGTGTAATTACAAATAAGAGGTCAGTAACTATTCATTACAAATTGATAACACAATATGTATTTTTCACAGTGTATCTAGAAGAATGTGCTTTAAAATAATTAGATCCTAATTTGTGCAAGCGCTAAATAGCTAATTGATTACTAAAGAAATTTGAAGACTAAATGTGTCGAACCAGGACTTGAACCCGGGTCTTTCAATTGCCAGGTAACTCTACACCTGTTAGCTAGGGTGACTCTCTCTTGGAGAGGCCTGTCGGAAACCTGCATTGACTTTAAATATAATAAAGCTATTAAAATCAGTACCTATTGACTTTAATTAATACTATAGATCTATCATTCAAATAGACACATATGTATGAAAGAGAAGACATGTTACTTTTATAGTTAATCATTTGTCTCTAGACAATATGTTTATTAAAAATATAAATAAACACATGTTGTAAATTATTATTAATTAGAATTGTTGTAATGAAAACAAATACATTCTGAATTCTCTAAGAACTTGACACGACTGTTCTTTTAGATTACATTTTGTCAAATAGTCAGACCGACCCTTTACATTTGGTGCCGAAACCCGGGAAATCAACAAGAACAAAAAAGATACCTGAAAAATACACGCCTACAAATAATGAAAATAACAACGAATCAAATGGTGGCGAAAATTTTGAAAACCAGACTGAAATAAACAACGAACATGAGAATATGAGAGTACCAACTTCTGTGAGAACCACGTCCTCAAGATCCAGCCGACAAATTCAACTTCAAATTGAGTTGGAAAGGATTGAAGCAGAAAACAGGTTGGAGAAAGAAATGGATCTGAAGAAACTTCAGCGACAGCGGCAGGAGCAGGAGTTGGAGCGGCAGAAGCAGGAGCAGGAGATGGAGCGGCAGAAGCAGGAGCTGCAGCGTCAGGAGGAGTGAGATCGCCGTGAAATGGAACGCCAGAAACGATTACTAGATCTGAGAGCTGAGCTGAAAT
This sequence comes from Matsumurasca onukii, assembly GCA_018831715.1. NCBI lineage: Eukaryota > Metazoa > Arthropoda > Insecta > Hemiptera > Cicadellidae > Matsumurasca > Matsumurasca onukii. The sequence continues at coordinate 44,330,253 of CM032061.1, forward strand.
CTGCATCCATTGGTAGCAAGCGAGGTTCAGTCTCAGAGGTAGGCTCTAGCATAAACGAACACTTTGAAGAACCCGCCAACAAAAAGGTTGAGAATTGGCTTAATGACGAACAACAATCGACTAATTTTGTTAAAAAAAAGACTGCCATTATGTCCTCAGCCATAGACAAGTTGGCGGATTCTTTCAGACAAGCAATCACCAAACCTAGGCCTAGCCCCAGTACTTTGCATCAAAACCTCCCTCCCTTTAGCGGCAAACCGGACGAGTGGCCCATGTTCATTTCAGCCTATGAAAAAACTATGGAGCTGTACAATGATGATGATAACTTGACTAGACTTAGAAATTGTCTTGAAGGCGACGCCTTCAAAATGGTGAAACCTCTGTTTGTGTCCAGTAAGAACTTAGACGCTATTGTCAAAACTTTACAGATGCGTTTTGGTAGACCTGAGTTCATAATAGAGTCCATGATGAACCAAACTCGAATGCTTGCCCCTGTAAAAGATGACAATATCACTGGCCTTATTGAGTTTTCTACCACAGTATTAAATTTTACTTCTGTAGTAGAATCCCTTCACATGAAAGGTTATTTGACAAACCCACAACTTCTAAGCGAATTATTAGGAAAACTGCCTTATAGCTTGAAATATAGTTGGGCTCAGCACTTAAGCTTAGTTTCTCTAGATCAGCCAACCATCGATGACTTTTCGAGTTGGTTAGAAAAACAATGTAGAATTATGAGTATATATTTCCGACCTAACGATGACACTTTAGGTAAAAGAAACATGACTTTAAACCTGTTCTTACAAACTCATCTAAAGAGCTTACTTGTGTCTTTTGTTCTGAAAACATGCTAGTGATAAGTGTAGAGTTTTCAGGAAAGCCGACATATCACAAAGATGGAAGATGGTAGGTGAGAAAAAGGTTTGTTTCTCTTGCTTTAACAAGCATCCAATGAGAAACTGCAAAAACCAAAAGGTGTGTGGTATTAATGACTGCAAACTGTACCATCACCGACTTTTGCACAATGACAAACTGGAGAGACCTTCAGTTAAACCTATTGACGAGGTTCCAAAATCAAACGAGGAAGTTATCAGTAATCATGTTGAAGGTGACATATCAAGCCGAGTACTGCTTCGTGTCTGTCCTGTCACGTTGTATGGTCCCAAGTCCCAGATAGATACTTATGCCCTCTTAGACGACGGCTCGACTGTATCGCTTCTTGATTCATCTGTTGCCGACAAACTCGGAATTGATGGTGAAATTTTGCCTTTAACTACTTGCTGGTCCAACAATTCAAAGCATCATGAACCGCTCACTCAAGAAAAATTGATTTAAAAATAAAAGGTTTCTATGAAGACGATGTGTTTACTCTCAACGGAGTTCGAACCCAATCGACACTAGACTTACCTCACCAAGTAGTCGACAGTGTAAAAATAAGGAAGAATTGGCCTCACCTAGATTCTATCAGCCAACCCCTTCCCGTTGCAAACGTCAAGCCTACAGTCCTCATAGGTCAAGACAATTGCAATCTTATCTTGACTAGAAAAATTATTGAAGGTCCCACGAACGCACCTGTTCTGTCTTGGTGCTCACTTGGTTGGACCCTACATGGCAAATGTGTACAGTACAAAGGACGCATTGATGACGATTTCACTCTTCTATCGTATGAAAATAATTCTTTGCATGACATAGTAAAGGAATCCTTCGAAATAGAAAAATACGGTGAAAGTCAAGCTGTAAAATCAAACCTATCAACTGAAGAAGAGAGAGCCGTTTTAATTTTGGAAAATACGACGAAGAAAATTGGAGACCGTTACGAAGTAGGTCTACTATGGAAGTCAGACAACCCTAAGTTTCCTTCAAGCTTCAACACTGCCTTGAAAAGACTAAACACTTTGGAAAAGAAGATGGACAAGGATCCAAATCTGCAAGCAGCTTATAGAAACAAGTTAGTTGAATATGAAGAAAAGGGTTACGTGAGAAAATTAAGTTCTGAAGAGACAAGTACAATGAAAGATCACACATTTTATTTACCCCATTTTGGAGTAATGAACCCAAACAAGCCTAACAAACTGAGACTGGTATTTGACGCTGCTGCAAAGTCACACGGTGTGTCGTTTAACGATGAACTACTCAGCGGTCCAGACTTCTTGAATCCACTGCCATCTGTACTCTTAAAATTTCGTCTAAAGAAATATGCAATAGTTGGCGATATAAAGGAAATGTTTCATCAAGTACACATAAGAGATGACGACGTTGACTCCCAGAGATTTTTGTGGCGAACCGACAAAAACAAACCGCCTGACACGTATGTCATGAAAGCCATGACCTTTGGCTCGACATGCTCGCCCAGCTCAGCACTGTTTGTAGTCAACCACAACGCAAGACAATTTCTTTCAATGTATCCTGAAGCCAGCAACTCAATACTAACGAAAGAATACATGGACGACCTACTGGATTCAACTGACACTGAAGACGAAGCTAAGCGTCGCGTCAAGGAAATCACCGAGATCCATAAAGCAGGAGGATTTCAAATATGCAACTGGATTTCAAACTCTAAAGATGTGTTATCCGAAATTCCTGAAAGTCTGAAAGCCAATCAAGTCAAAACTTGATGACCGAAACTTCACTACCTACAGAACGTGTGCTCGGATTGTGGTGGGATGCAGATAACGACTCTTTTGTGTTCTACCGGAATTCTGAAAAACTAGAACTCTTTGAAATTGAGTTTCCCACTAAAAGAGAAGTACTCAAAGCAGCCATGTCCATTTTCGATCCTCTTGGTTTGATTGCCCCTACAACTATAAAGGGGAGACTACTCGTTCAAGACGTCTGGAGAACAAGTTTGACCTGGGATCAAGTTTTACCACAAGAACTTTGTCTTAAGTGGAAAGATTGGTTAGATGAAGTGAAAAACCTACGAACACTTAGAATCCAACGATGTTACTTTGACACTGGTACAAGAAACACCGTAGAACTGCACATCTTTGTGGATGCCAGTGAAGAGGCCTTTGCTGCAGCTGCATATCTCCGACAAAAGATAAGCGAGAGATACGAAGTAGTCATGTCAAGGGCTAAGGTAGCACCTTTGAAGTCTATCACTATACCACGCCTGGAACTCCAAGCAGCAATTTTAGGTTGCAGATTAGCCTCAACAGTAGAAAAGGACATAGGTATTCCTATTGAAAAGAGAATATTTTGGTCCGATTCTCTTACAGCGCTACATTGGATAAAGTCAGATCCGAAAAACTTCAAACAGTTTGTCTCAAATAGAATTGGAGAAATACAGGAGCTTACCAAAGCTGATGAATGGAAATGGGTCCCTTCTAAGCAGAACCCAGCTGACTATGCTACAAGGAGCACTAAAAGATTCAAATCGGACATCCAAATACCATGGATATATGGCCCAACCTACCTATCCTTCGGCTGTGACGAATGGCCTGAACAGCCAACAACTTTGCAAGCTAAAGATATCTCAGAGAGGAAACGTCAATACATCGGTGTTCATACAGACAAGAGTGTGGATGTCTTCAACTTGAAGAGGTTTTCTACTTGGGAAAAACCCATCCGCATTGTAGCGTGGATGCTAAGGTATGCGCACGTGCTGAAACGTAGATGTGATTCGAATGAGAAATCTCGACTAAAAATAACTACAGACCTGAACAAAATCTTAGATCTTCAACCTGAAGAAATAAGAAAAGCTGAAGATTGCTTCCTGAAATTGTCACAGGGGAAACCTTTGCAGAAGAAAGACATCTTTAATGGCTAAGAAACCTATTCAGAAGTCAAGCAATATTTATTTGCTTTCGCCGTTTTTGGATCCAAGTGAAATTTTGAGAATGTCTTCAAGAACTCAAAACTCGCCTGAACTAAATGCAGATCAAAAGCATCCCGTTATACTGGACGGTAGAAGTCATGCAGCTAAATTGATAGCTAAAAAGTATCATGAAGAATGCTTCCATCAAGGAATGGAAACTGTCATATGTAAGATAAGGGAGAGGTTTTGGATTACCAATGTGCGATCGCTAGTGAAGAAAGTCAGAAAGGAGTGTATGAGATGCAGGTTGGAAAGTGCGAAACCCATACCACCCCAAATTCCCTTGCCAGAATTTAGAGTTTCAAGAGTGAGTCACTCGTTCTTCTATACAGGAAAGGACTATTTCGGACCTATTGAGGTAACTGTTGGAAGAAGGCACGAAAAACGGTGGGGAGTCCTGTTCACATGTTTGTCTACTAGAGCAGTCCACCTAGAAGTCGCTCACTCCCTCGATGCTCAAAGTTGCATAATGGCGATTCACCGGTTCGTCAGTCGTCGACCCTGTCCTTCAGAAATGTTCTCTGACAATGGAACAAACTTTGTTGCAAGTGAGAAAGAGTTAAGAAGTGCAATAAAGACTTTGAATAATACTCACATTCAGAGAGTAGTTTCCAGACAAGGGATAAAATGGAATTTCAATCCGCCGAGAGCCCCTCATATGGGAGGATGCTGGGAAAGACTAGTTAGATCTGTCAAGACAGCCTTGAAATTTGTTATGAGATCTCAGTATCCCAAGGACGAAGAACTAAGAACATTTTTAACAAGAGTAGAGTATATCATCAATTGTCGTCCCCTTACTCACGTATCAGTCGATCCGAATGATCAGGAACCTCTCACTCCAAATCACTTTTTAATGGAGAGTTTTAAAGTCAACCTCAATGAAGACAAACTGTTTAAGAAGCAGTTATCAAAAATAAGGACTCTTCTAGACAACTTCTGGAGACGATGGATTCGAGAGTACCTACCCTGTCTCACTAGGCGATGTAAATGGCACAAATCGACTGAAGCCCCAAAATTGGTGATATTGCCATACTAGTGGATGAAGACAACCCAAGAAACACTTGGCCACTTGGACAAGTGGTTGCAGTCCATCCAGGCCGGGACAACCAAGTGAGGGTGGTCGAGGTCAAGACTGCAGCTGGGACCTACCGGCGCCCTCTTACCAAAGTCGCCATACTTGCCCAGGAGGGGAAAGATGTTATAGTTTAATCATTTGTCTCTAGACAATATGTTTATTTAAAAATATAAATAAACACATGTTGTAAATTATTATTAATTAGAATTGTTGTAATGAAAACAAATACATTCTGAATTCTCTAAGAACTTGACACGACTGTTCTTTTAGATTACATTTTGTCAAATAGTCAGACCGACCCTTTACAACTACAACATGTGAATACTGATACTTATTTACTGGAATCCTTCGTACTTGTTGGAATCGTCGGATTAATTGCGTAGTTAGTGCTTTACCTCATGTATCAATGGCTGTATGCTGGCTTGTGTTGCTAAAAGGAATCTGTGATTTACTCTGATTGTTCGCCAAGTAGGCCCACCTTATCTGCCCGACTATTTTAATTTTAAGGGAAACGTTTCCTTTTTATCCAACAGTTTTTATTGTGACCTAAATGCTTTGTTCGTGGGAAACGTATTCTAGACTTTAAACTTTCGAAAATGTGCTGAGGCTAAATTTAATTTCTAAAACTGAAGTGAACCTTTTTTTGTGAAAATAGATTTAAGTAAATGCTTTTTCTCCACTTTTACTATTACGACCCAACGATTTATTAATTTTGCTCCATGATCTTTGGGCGTAGAAAAAATGCAAAACTATTTACGTAGCGGTGAGGGCTGAACAGATCGAAGTTTAACAGTTCGAAATTCGATCCTTTAAACTTCGGTCATATAACCTTCGACGTGTTGAACACGAGGATTAAAAGTGGACAAACTAAGAGGAGGGTTTTGTAGGAAAAATGACGAGTGCCTAGTGGTTATGGTAATAAGTAGGGTAGACAGATAATTAGTAGCGTTTATGCATTGTATTGTAATCCCTGGTTGCTTATTTAATATTTCTAAATATGTATAATATATTTTTGCAACGAGATATTGTAATAAAAATATAATAATAAAAATATATAATAATTATCGATCTTAATTTGAATAAACGCTAAATAGCTAACTTATTACTAAAGAAATGTAATATTTATATACATTTTAATAATATATTTTTTTAAATCCAAGGTAAATGATTGGCTGATTGAAAACCCCTACTAATCCTTAAAAGAGATTTTAGATAACAATATAAACATAGAATTTTAGACTTTAACCTTTTTTAAAGCTATATAAGTTAGTGGAATTCAGCGTTGGACCCGCGCTCACTCTATCATTGCCGTCTTTACTACAGCTTCGCGTGTTTACTCGCAGATCAGGCCTCGCTGGACATACAACTATTTAAAATCTTTAAAATTGCTTTTAGAGTTTGCAAAGCCGCAGGTAAACCATTACAAACATGCATAACCTGAGCCTTAAAATGTAAGGTTTCGTTATATTCGACTAGATTGGCTAAACAATAATTAAAATGAGGAAGAAAACGGACAGCAATCTTCCTCAGCCTTAGTCTATAGTCCCCACAGGTAGTATATTACCACCGAGTCGCCGACTTTCTATAAATCTTTATTTCTATATCTTTATTTCCGAACAATATAAAATTGTGAACAAAAACAATAACAAAAAATAAATTATGAAATATATGAGGCACTATCCTATAATAAATAAAATAAATAATAAAAAATATTCTGTGACCTTTACCTACTAATTCTCCAATATCCAAGTTTCTAACCTACTTTGAGCTTGATCGGGTACTTTAAGGGCTGTGTAGAGTGAAAATAGTTCACAGGGTAATGCAGGGATAATACGGGGACAAATTCCCATTCGATTTGATGAGCGGAACACCGAAATTTTCGATCATTTGAGCGTAGCCTGTTTTCGAACATTTGAACCAGCAAAACAGACGAAAAAACACGTTCGACCTGTTGAACTTCGATCATTTAATACCCACCTTTCGAACATTTGAACCAGCAAAACAGACGAAACACGTTCGATCTGTTGAACTTCGATCATTAATACCCCACCTGACCAGTCCGCTTGTTTACTTGTTAAGTTGTTCAGCACTCGGGTGGTGAAAACTCTTTATAAACTAGATACCCATGTACAATACTAATATCATTATTTTGTGTGAACCCTGGGCTTCTTAGTTACATTAAAAACTCTGCCCTGCTCCATGTTTGAGGAAAACTAGGCCTTGCCCTTTGACCGGAATAGCCAATCTAGTTTCAGGTTTTGCATGGTGGCTTGTAATTTTCAAGTCTTTAATTACAATATAAGTTATGCCTACTTAGCAATATTCAAAATTCAGTTCTTTCATTCTTCATGTAGGCATATTTTTTTAGTGTCTAATAAAGCCTAAGTAGATTATAGGAGAGTTCAAAGTCTTTGTCATCTCTAAATGGCAACAATAGCTGTGGAATCTGTGATTGTTTCATTTGGCATATTATTTGCTGAAGATGCATTTAACTATTTTTTGCAGGTAAACAGTAGTTTAATCATTTAGCAATTGGTAAAATAAGTTCATTGGTTCACTTTTTACAAATAAGTTCATTGTTACAGGTTATAGTGTTCGTCCAGGTAGGCCTATGTAACTTATTTTTGAGTCATTGACCTGATTGGGTTTTAATAACACAAATTTTGAATTCCAGTTCCTAATGTGTTTTGGTTTTCCGACCTAAAAACATAACCAAGACATTTCCCTGTAAAAAATGGCTCACTCCTTATTGGCTGGCTGTAACATCTACACATATAATTTGCTGTATGACATCTCCTACTAGACCTATATGAGTTATTGGTTATGATTTTATAATTATGTACGACACGGTGGGCTACTTGATACAAACTCTAAAGGCTAGCACCCTAGGCAAGTATATATTCGGCAAAACAGGCCTAGGTCTGATAAGCAGTTTTTGATAAAACTAATTTTTTATAGTAGTTTGGTTGAATTAAAAGTTTTTACCTTAAAAAAAAACACTGTTGAGGTTAATACCACAAGCCCATCGTGGATATTGCTTAAGGAATTTCTTAGCAATATTTCAACATATAATGCTGGAAGCCGTGGCATGCTCCTGTAATCCAACTTCATGGAGGCCAGGTGTTTGGGAGTTCCCCTGTCACCAGGACTAATTCCCCCTCCTGATATATCAAACCGCCTCCCCTGTTTAGATGCTGAGCGTAGGCTGGCTGACTTGCCTCCTCAGTCATTGATCGGGAGAAGTGTGGAATCTCCCAAATTTATCTTTAATATTGTTGAAAATCCTGCAGAAAAAATTATTGCTACAAACTATGTCCTGACGTACCTTGTTACAAGTTTTCCTACAATGGGTAAAACCATCGAGCCCTGTATAGTGTACTGTGTAGTGCAGTTAGTGAATACAACCAAGTGTGTTTATCCTTATTAAGGAGCAGTTTAAGTAGCTAGCACTTTAGAGAGCCGGACTATAGTGCTGCACACCTGCTGATCTCGCACCCTTTCGCCGGTAGGCTGGTTTAGGCCTACCTTATTATAACAACCTTGGTTTTTGTATGTTTTTATACATTTAAACATTTTGTTTACAGTGTGTATCGTCCTTCCAAAATTGCATGGACAAATGTACAAAACAGAAGAAATTACCGAGGAAAAGCATAATACGCAAAATAGGCGTTCATCTCACATGGATCAAAGTGCAACGGTTTCATATTGTCTGGCGAGAAGGGTTGTCTGCCAGAACTTCTGAATTTGATGAAGATGAACGGTCTAAGTCTTTATGCCTGTAAGTATTAAGAGAGCGGATAGAGCTCAAGCTGCCTCTTTTTACCAGCGTTATTAGTAATTTGTTAAACTTTTCAAAACTATGGCTATCAGAGTTTAACCCTTCCCAAAGAATAACATTTTCCTATTTTACTCAGCGTAATTATTTTCAAAACTAACATGTAATTTTCTTAGCAATTTTCTTTTTGGTTTAAGGATCCCACAAGGATTAAAATACAAAAGTATTTAAGAAATAAAATTATAATTTATTTTTATACATTTTCAAAATTTACAAAAAATAAGAATTTTGTTGTTTATTGTGTTGAAAAGCTGTTTATTTCTGAAATGTAGTGTAATTGAAATTATTCTAACCTAAAACAAAACTAATATATTAATAGTAAATATAAAAAATTATTATAATGAATAATAAAAAAAATACTCAATAATAAAGTTGAATCAAATATACGTTTTATAAAAACCTGTTTTATATACTTTAGTAAACCCCAAAGTACATAATTGGTTAGTCTAAAACACGCATTACAACAAGAATCAATCAATAAAAACACCACACAGCCCGTCACTCACTAAATAACATGAAGCTGATATATCCGTTTCGCCTAATATAAATTTTATATCAATCAATTTTATAAGAATCAATCAATAAAAACACCACAGCCCGTCACTCACTAAATAACATGGACCCGTGGCGAATATATCCGTTTCGTTAATAGTTTCTGGGGCTGCGTGCCTCAGGTGACAAAGCCACTCCCTCCCTCCATCAAGACGGACTATAGCGCTCAGTTCACAACAACGGCTGTTTGGAAAGACTATGACATTCTCCTGAACTCTAGCAGATCCTGTGGCAACTAGAATTTATTATATGTTAGTCAATAGAGCTTTGAGGATATATCTGTCTGCAGCGTTTAGGCCCAATTCAGGTCTGAGGATATATCCGTTTCAGCTTTGGAAGGGTTAAGATGTTTGCACTACGGTATTATAAGAGTGATTTGATTCTATTAGTTGAAGTTTTGAGAAACAAAAATAAAATTTCCAATTTGTAAGGTGGGATTGTCAGTATTCGGTGGTTTTGAAAGCATTTTGGATGGATGTTTGGAACTATGTTTTGATTTTGCAATATTATTCTTATCATATACCAACAAGCTGATTTTGAAGAATCATTAGTCTAGAAATTGTGGAGTACCTGCAATTTTACAAATAATATGGTGGTTGTATTACACCAAAATAACTTATTCCCAAAATATCTGGGCTGCATTGAAAAGATATTTTATGCAATAAGATAGAGGCCATTTGCTTACAGATTATATTATCAATCTGTTTATTCCAGGTTAATTATCAGTGAAGCTTAACTTTATTTCTAAATTCTAATGGATGAAAAGAAAACCCCTTGACAAGCAATTTCTAGTTGTCAGCCGTGCACATATTTACCTTTCCTTAAATCCATATTTTTTGTGACAATAAATCATCATATTCTTTGTTCGTAGTTTGTTGTTGGGGAGGGGAAGATTCAGAGGTTGAATTATTCTTGCGGACATTCCAGTGATCTTTTTGCTCACTGACAATGAAAAATGTCCGCAATAATAATTCAACTTCTGGAATTATCTTAGTCTAAGATCTTTAATATGTTATAATGAAATAAGTAGAGTTTCACAAGTATAAATGTCTTAACAGCTAAAAAATGCTTGGAACTTTAAGTTTAAATTTAAGGTACATCTAAATTGCAGATGCCCTGACAGCCAAACTGAAGAAGAAGACCAAGTGGTTCAACCTTGGGAGAGAAAAATTGAAGATTTGGAAAAGGAAATCTTAGATGAGTGAAGTGGCTAAACTGTTGCTGCTCCAAGAAACCAGGATGTCTGTCTCAGGTAAAAGGAAAAGAGAATTTTACTTCTGTTTACAGATTAACCACCATGCATGTATTTTCAACTGATAATTTCATTTGAAAAACTAACAAAAAGAAAGGGGAGATGTGAATGTCACAAACTTGTTTCTAGAGTAAGTTAAAAATGTATTAGTTTCTTACATCACAGCCTTGATACAGTAAAGGACCACCTCAAAATTAAAATAATTCGTCGCACACACAATTTTTCTACAATGACCCACTTTTATGTAATTTCACTCACTGCGCTCAATTTTCCTAAAGTTCCAACTGGGCTTTCTTCTACATTCGCTTATCTTCTTGGTAATTTTGTCGAGACAAACATAGTGTAGGATCTAGTTATTATTTAGTGTATGATTGAAGTGTAATGATCTCTTACGTTTTTTCTACGGTAAATACTTGCTGAAAAGTAGATAGTGTTAATAAATGAAATATTGTTAAAACTTTTCACAATTTTAATTTCTAAAATTTTTTTACAAATTAAAATTTTGAAAAGTTTAAACAATGTCTAATTCATTAATCTCTTAAGTTTCCAAGCTTTAAAATTAAGTGTTTTTCTTCTTTCTTCATTTCTGCTAATTTTTTAGTCGTCAGAACATAGTCCTAATTTAGATTTTGTCACCATCACTACATAAGTGTAATATTCAACACCTGTCAGAAAATTTGTTTAAATTCTATATCTCTTGTCCTACATTATTTATATATGACTAATCTACTGTATGACATGTTTGCCAACAGATGATCTTATCTGAATATTGTTGAAAATCCTGCAGAAAAAATTATTGCTACAACTATGTCCTGACGTACCTTGTTACAAGTTTTCCTACAATGGGTAAAACCATCGAGCCCTGTATAGTGTACTGTGTAGTGCAGTTAGTGAATACAACCAAGTGTGTTTATCCTTATTAAGGAGCAGTTTAAGTAGCTAGCACTTTAGAGAGCGGACTATAGTGCTGCACACCTGCTGATCTCGCACTTCGCCGGTAGGCTGGTTTAGCCTACCTTATTATAACAACCTTGGTTTTGTATATGTTTTATACATTTAAACATTTTGTTTACAGTGTGTATCGTCCTTCCAAAATTGCATGGACAAATGTACAAAACAGAAGAAATTACCGAGGAAAAGCATAATACGCAAAATAGGCGTTCATCTCACATGGATCAAAGTGCAACGGTTTCATATTGTCTGGCGAGAAGGGTTGTCTGCCAGAACTTCTGAATTTGATGAAGATGAACGGTCTAAGTCTTTATGCCTGTAAGTATTAAGAGGGCGCCGGATAGAGCTCAAGCTGCCTCTTTTTACCAGCGTTTATTAGTAATTTGTTAAACTTTTCAAAACTATGGCTATCAGAGTTTAACCCTTCCCAAGCGGAATAACATTTTCCTATTTTACTCAAAAAGCGTAATTATTTTCAAAAACTAACATGTAATTTTCTTAACGCGAATTTTCTTTTTGGTTTAAGGATCCCACAAGGATTAAAAAATACAAAAGTATTTAAGAAATAAAACGTATAATTTATTTTTATACATTTTCAAAATTTACAAAAAAATAAGAATTTTTGTTGTTTATTGTGTTGAAAAGCTGTTTATTTCTGAAATGTAGTGTAATTGAAATTATTCTAACCTAAAACAAAACTAATATATTAATAGTAAATATAAAAAAATTATAATGTTGAATAATAAAAAAAAAATACTCAATAATAAAGTTGAATCAAATATACGTTTTTATAAAAAACCTGTTTTATATACTTTAGTAAACCCCAAAGTACATAATTGGTTAGTCTAAAACACGCGTACAACAAGAATCAATCAATAAAAACACCACACAGCCCCGTCACTCACTAAATAACATCGAAGCCCGTGGCGAGAATATATCCGTTTCGCGCCTAATATAAATTTTATATCAATCAATTTTATAAGAATCAATCAATAAAAACACCACACAGCCCCGTCACTCACTAAATAACATCGAAGCCCGTGGCGAAAATATATCCGTTTCGCGCGTAATAGTTTCTGGGGGCCAAGCGTGCCTCAGGTGACAAAGCCACTCCCCTCCCTCCATCAAGACGGACTATAGCCGCTCAGTTCACAACAACGGCTGTTTGGAAAGACTATTCGACATTCTCCTGAACTCTAGCAGATCCTGTGGCAACTAGAATTTATTATATGTTAGTCAATAGAGCTTTGAGGATATATCTGTCTGCCGCGTTTAGGCCCAATTCAGGTCTGAGGATATATCCGTTTCCCGCTTTGGAAGGGTTAAGATGTTTGCACTACCGGTATTATAAGAGTGATTTGATTCTATTAGTTGAAGTTTTGAGAAACAAAAATAAAATTTCCAATTTGTAAGGTGACGTGATTGTCAGTATTCCGGTGGTTTTGAAAGCATTTTGGATGGATGTTTGGAACTATGTTTTGATTTTGCAATATTATTCTTATCATATACCAACAAGCTGATTTTGAAGAATCATTAGTCTAGAAATTGTGGAGTACCTGCAATTTTACAAATAATATGCGTGGTTGTATTACACCAAAATAACTTATTCCCAAAATATCTGGGCTGCATTGAAAAGATATTTTATGCAATAAGAATATCCCAGAGGCCATTTGCTTACAGATTATATTATCAATCTGTTTATTCCAGGTTAATTATCAGTGAAGCTTAACTTTATTTCTAAATTCTAATGGATGAAAAGAAAACCCCTTGACAAGCAATTTCTAGTTGTCAGCCGTGCACATATTTACCTTTCCTTAAATCCATATTTTTTGTGACAATAAATCATCATATTCTTTGTTCGTAGTTTGTTGTTGGGAGGGGAAGATTTGAATTATTTCTTGACATTCCAGTGATCTTTTGCTCACTGACAATGAAAAATGTCCGCAATAATAATTCAACTTCTGGAATTATCTTAGTCTAAGATCTTTAATATGTTATAATGAAATAAGTAGAGTTTCACAAGTATAAATGTCTTAACAGCTAAAAATGCTTGGAACTTTAAGTTTAAATTTAAGGTACATCTAAATTGCAGATGCCCTGACAGCCAAACTGAAGAAGAAGACCAAGTGGTTCAACCTTGGGAGAGAAAAATTGAAGATTTGGAAAAGGAAATGTTAGATCTTCGTAGTGAAGTGGCTAAACTGTTGCTGCTCCAAGAAACCAGGATGTCTGTCTCAGGTAAAAAGGAAAAGAGAATTTTACTTCTGTTTACAGATTAACCACCATGCATGTATTTTCAACTGATAATTTCATTTGAAAAACTAACAAAAAGAAAGGGGAGATGTGAATGTCACAAACTTGTTTCTAGAGTAAGTTAAAAATGTATTAGTTTCTTACATCACAGCCTTGATACAGTAAAGGACCACCTCAAAATTAAAATAATTCGTCACACACAATTTTTCTACAATGACCCACTTTTATGTAATTTCACTCACTGCTCAATTTTCCTAAAGTTCCAACTGGGCTTTCTTCTACATTCGCTTATCTTCTTGGTAATTTTGTCAGACAAACATAGTGTAGGATCTAGTTATTATTTAGTGTATGATTGAAGTGTAATGATCTCTTACGTTTTTCTACGGTAAATACTTGCTGAAAAGTAGATAGTGTTAATAAATGAAATATTGTTTAAACTTTTCAAATTTAATTTCTAAATTTTTTACAAATTAAAATTTTGAAAAGTTTAAACAATGTCTAATTCATTAATCTCTTAAGTTTCCAAGCTTTAAAATTAAGTGTTTTTCTTTTCTTCATTTACGGCTAATTTTTAGTCGTCAGAACATGTCCTAATTTAGATTTTGTCACCATCACTACATAAGTGTAATATTCAACACCTGTCAGAAAATTTGTTTAAATTCTATATCTCTTGTCCTACATTATTTATATATGACTAATCTACTGTATGACATGTTTGCCAACAGATGATCTTATCTGAATATTGTTTGTTACTTTTCAGCTGAAAAATGTATGAACTGTCAACAGAGAGTGAAACCCCTCCTACAAATATGTTGCCTCTTCACCACCCTCCTCCACCCCTCTGCCCCCACCCTTCCACCGAAGATACTACCCTTGTCAGAGTGAAGGTGAAAGGCAACTCTAGCCAAGAACTCCACCACCAGCATCATGGAAGAGCTGCAAGCGCCCCGAAACTCACATGTAGAGCGTTCCCCGGCGGTCGACCCGCAACACCCCGAGACTCAGGACCCGCTGACAACCAAGCAGCAATATTGCGCAAACGCTTTGAGGCCATTCAGTCCCACGAGGGACCCTTACATGATCTCACCCAGGTCTTCAAGAGCCCGAGCTGTTCGACACTGACAAATATTGTTTGTAATCTCAATTACTATAATTGCTCAAATAGTGTGTATATTTGTTAATATAAAATATTTGGGGTATTTAGTTATAAAGCCATTTTATAGGAACAATTGTATAAATGACAACATGTTGGTTGTTTGCTGAAGAATCTGTTTGTATTTTTGCATTATTACTGGTTTTTTTCCCTTTTCTGAGTAGATTTATCCTTATCAGGTTATCTTACTCTTCAATTTTATTAACTCATGACAAGTTGCAACCATAAACCAGTTTTATATTCATAATAAATATTTGAATTTGCCTTCGTCTTTTAATATTCATCTGAGTTGTAAACCTTTGTTGGCTAAATTGTACACCATTTGCAGTTACTTTTTTTAACTTTTACACTGATATTTAACTTTATTTAAACACTGACCCGTAAAAAATAGCTGTTGCTAGTTTTATTTGCGAATTTAGGGTTGAAAGTATCAGATAATGGATTTGGATAGGGAATCAGGGTTACTTTTTTAAACGTCCACCTTATGACAGAATCACAAACAGGGCACAGAAAACTACTGACTATTTCACAGTCATATACCAACAATTGAAAAAGAGGAGAAATCAATTTGTTTACCTTCTCTTCAATTATTGATGAAGCAGTCAGCAACTGCAAAATACTCAGTTGTCTATGCCCCACTCGTGTTTTTATCAAAAACCTTTTTAAAGTTAATGCTACCAAAAATGAATAGAAAGGAGAGCAGGCTCGCCCGGATAAAGTAGCAACACGTAACTTAAGAGAACACAAACTGTCAAAATTACAGCCTTATTAGCGCCTTTGTCAAGACAAAAAGATAGCACGTGAAAGAGTAGTAAGGTAAAAAAGGCAAGGTTGCTTTCCTGCATTGCATTGCTTTCCAATATCTTAAGCTATATTAATCATTGACAACTTTTTAGAAGATTTAAAGGCATACCAGTGTATAAAACTTACACAAGACTTATTGGTCTAAAGCGCCTGTATTACAACAGTATTTTCATGCCATTAACTTATTAAAAGTCAGATTGAGAATAAAAACAGGCCAACACGAAGCTAAGTCAGAAATTTGGTGTCTGAAACAAATAACAGTTCAGGGTCATTTAAAGAAACGTTCTTGTAATTAGTGTATCTATTAAACCGATATTAACCTTCCATGGGTGTCATTGATTTTGAAACGTGAAGGGTGATATACGGTGGTTTCCTCCAGGTCATGGAATAAAACACTTATCGTCCTTTTATACGGTTTATAATTAGAAATTTAAAACAAAATACAAATGATATTAGTCGGAGATTAATTAATTATGAAGTATAACATTGTCAGGTAGAAAAAAAGCTCGTCTAATCTAGCTCGTCCACAAATATATTTCTTCCAGAAGAACCTGACGGTCTGTCAAATGCTTGCCGGTCTTCCCTCTCCACACTTGATAATAATATAATACGCCTCCTCAGAATCCATCAGAAACACACATAACAACACACAAGAATAAATAATATATAATAAAATTTAAAATATCTATAAGGGAAAAATCCATGACACTAGGGGTGCGTGATCGGTGACACACGGTGACGAAGTTCGCATACAGACACGGGCTCTGACTGAGGGATGGGTTGGGGAAGGAAGTGAAACTAGTTCAAGTTAGTTCCTAGAAAGAGAGGCGTGAGGTACCGCCAAGACTGCCGGCGCATGAAGTTGTCTTTATAAACAAAATAAAATACGCCTGGAGGAAAACTCCGTGATGACACCTCTCGAAGGTTAAAAAATACATACCTATAAAAATATGCAAACTTTTTAATTAGGTTGTAAAATAAAAATTGAAATAAAGTAAAATTTGTTAACCCATACATTCTTTAAAAAATAAATAGACAAAGCCATGACAAATAAGCTCTTTTTTTTCTTTAACGCTTGAAGAACATTCCTAGCATAATGGATCAAGAGTTTCATTACAGGTACATAATAAAAACATATTAGTTTTCATAAAAATATATTCACAGAAAATAAATCTCTTATAATGGGAACTGAGAAGGTTACAATTTTACATGCTAGCATTATTATTAAGCTTCATTCATAAAACTAATCATCAAAAAGATCATCTACCTGGTCCTGCAGCACCCCTGCCAGGGAGTGAGGTGTGTAAGTCAGTCGATTCACAACACTTGCTCTGTTAGTTTTTGGCGTCTTTAACAAATTGGGATTGTCAGTTTTCAGATCATTAATCCATTTTTTCTCTTTTTTACTAGTTGTAACAGGACAGTTTTCTTTATTACTTCCATTCTTCCGAGAGGTCTTCTTCTCCAGCAGCTGCTGCAATATTGGTTTGATTTCGGACAGCTCTTTCATTGACTGATCAACTTTATTAATTAATTTCAGAATAAGCTGTTCTTCATCTTCATGTTTTTCAGACACTTTTGTATTTTTAGGTGCTTTCTTTGCAGTCGGTACTTTAAACACTTCATCTTGATCAATGATGGTTTGTTCTGTATACACAAACGAAGTCGGTAGAGTTCAAATCGTCCCTTTAAGAGTTTCGTTTGTCTCTTTTCCTCATCAAAAGATTCTTTGTTTTCATTGATGATGCTCAGTTTCTTTGAACTGGAAACACTTGGACAGTCTGATTTTGGTTTGGTTTCTATACAGTCATTTCCAATATTATCATCAAGTTTATCTACATAAGTTGAAGACAAATGTGGGGAGAATTTCGATTCAAACGGATTGTAACTTGATGTTGACAAATGTGGTGAAGTTTTTGTTATTTTTGATGGAAATAGAGGAGAAACTTTTATTTTTGAGTGATATGATGTAGCATCTCTTTTGAATGCTCTTGGTCTGAACTGTAAATCTTGTGGTAACTTATCACTATTTATATTTAAGGTTTTAATATCATTTACAACATCATCCGGGTCTATGGGTGCTTTGATGCTGTTTAGCTTTTGCTGTAGCCACTTGTCATAGTAGCTGACCCCTGGTGATTTGGGAGGCTCTAATTTATCCGTAAATCTATAGCTTGTCGTCAATTTATTATTAACTGATGATTCTGGTGATGTGAGCAGTTGGACGCCAGTAATGTTCTGTAAAAATAAAACTTGTATTGGTTACAACATTTTTTAAACTACTAAAATATACCTAAAACACTGTTTGGAGTACCAAACACCAAACAACCAACATTCCTTGATGTTTGTACATTAATAACAACCCCTGAGACAAAGTGAAAACTGTGACCACACATCAAGCAAGCACCATGTCACTAGTGGTTGCCTAAAACTGACAAACGTTCACTGTGTAGTCAAAATGCTAGCTCAAAATGCATACAATTGTGTTTATAACAATGTATGTATTGCCCAGGCAACTTTGTTTAATTTTTTATCTGAAAAGGGGGATATTGAGACCAAAATATAATTGCCAATTTAAAATAGTTTTATTTTTATTGAAAAAGAAGGTGTGAAGCCAATTAACGTTCAATAATAGTAAAACATAATATAATTTTAAAAATTATAAAAAATCTAATAAGATGGCTCTTGAAGATATGTGAATAGTAAAACAACTTGACAAGTAAAAAAGGAAAACTTATTTTTAAGAATTAGTATATTTTTAATCCACTAAGAGTCAACTGAAGTTTCTGTTGGGTCGGTCACATTTTTATTTAGGTATGATTTGCTTTTGTACATCTTCAAAAACCCACAGTCAATCAAACACAGATCTCATGAGTACAACACTAGGAATAAAGTCAATAAACATACTGCATCCATAGATTACTGTAGATAACCAAAACTACAAATAGTTATATTGTCATATCATTAAAAATTTACAATAAGTTAATATACCTGATAGCTAAATATCCAGTAAATTCATTTAAAACTAAATTCTATAACTGGCTTTTAAATAATCATTTTTATTCCTTAAATGAGTTTTTTTTTGTCAGATATTAATTTTTAGAACTTTCAACCTAGTGTCTCACCATGGGATATTTTTCTAATGAATGTATAATTTATTTACTTGTACAATTCTTAATCCTAGTTGGTTGTTACTTGATAGAATACAAATTAGACGCAATATATTTGACTTTGTCAGTCTTGGCTGTAATTTGACTTTATCAATGCTTTGAACGTTTAACGACAATAAATGATTATTTATACCAATCAACTTAAATAAAAACCAGACCGAGACGCAGCTAAGCGCTAA
Organism: Matsumurasca onukii; assembly: GCA_018831715.1. Lineage (NCBI taxonomy): Eukaryota > Metazoa > Arthropoda > Insecta > Hemiptera > Cicadellidae > Matsumurasca > Matsumurasca onukii. The sequence goes on from CM032061.1 coordinate 44,349,294, forward strand.
AGTGCCACTGGCATGAGTGAGTAGAATTTCCTTTGCAATTTGTTACTCTAATTCGCTCCACTCACAGTCTCTATTCGGCCTCAGATTTTTATATTCCATTACAAAGAGTGTTACGAATATAAATACTCGGCACTTCGGCCTCAGCTTGGCCTCCTGTATGATCATGATCATCATGGGCTGCTCACAGCCTCGCCGGCCCCGACCGCAAGTTTTATTAAATAATGATGAAAGGAAAACACATTTTAAATTTTAATAGCATCGGACTACTCATTCCGCTGTTATAGTGAAAAATCACTATTTTGGGCAACTTGATGGATTTTATAATTAGTTGTAAAACCAAATTTACCTTGGATTACTTTCTAGTAAATTCCAAACATTTTTGTATTTAATTAGACTTATAAACCAGTGTTTCTACTGGACATACAAATTTCAAATATTCAGTAGTGCACCATGGTTTGTTTTTGTTTCCGTTTATTTTATTTGTTCATAAATTAAAACATTAAATAATATGTTTTGGGAATCTGATGGTAATCTTATTACAGTCAACTCCGATTAACCGTAATCAAACTAACCGACACCGAATGGAGAAAAAATACAATGACGCAACTCCTTACAAAACAGACTATAATATGTCCTGTGTGATCTTGACTCATCCTCTCAGGTGAAATTGGACACTATTAGTCCAAAAATAGCAATTCTCCCCACCTACCATGTACCGTATATACTCAAATTTAAGGCACACTTTATTTACCATATTTTAGGCTCTAAAATAAGGGTCGCCCTATATGGTGCTTCTTAGACTCGCACAATAGTATTAAAATATTAGATTCATGTGAAGATTTACAAAAACACTCAAAACATCGACAAAAACATTCAGGTAGGCCACAAGAGAGGTAGGAATTACAGGAACCACAACAGAGTTGCGTACTGGCGTTGCCAGTTTTGAAGAGTGGAATGGAAGAGTAGTTGAAAACAGAGAAAGTGATCAGAAGAGACTCAGAATTGCTTCTTATTATTAGTGTTCTTCTTCCTTCTCCCACCCCTTGTCTGCAGGTTGGTGGGGAGAAGAAAGAAGAGAAGAGATGCAGTAGCATATAAGAGGGAGATGCACATTTATTGCAAATCAAACACTAGCCCTTGGAAATATGGGTAAAAAGCCAGTGGTAAAAGCATGAACTAACTGACTACAAAGAATAGTCCCTCGCCAGACCCCAGGTGGTCATTTCTCTACCTGCCTTCCTTATCTTCTTGTTGTTGACCCTTGTATGTTAATTTGATAATTATTGGGCAGTGGTGGACACAGCAGGGAAGGGGGGGTTAGGGATGGTAGAGGGAAGGCAAGTGTGATGCATTCTTCTGCTGCTTTTAACTCTTGACAGCTGCAGATTGCAATTACGTCACTGGTTGTTAAGGAGGGGTCAGGGGCCTGACAAATCAGAGTCCTTTAATTTTTGACATTATAATAAACGGGTGCGTCTTATACGAGAGTGTAGAGTTTTTTACCATATATTCAGGGGAAAATTATGGGTGCGTCTTAGATTTGCTTCCGGCTTAGACTCGAGTATATACGGTAATTATTTATCCGCCTCACGGATAAATCTGACTATTATTTAAAGTTTTCGACAGTGTTATGTGAGGGCATATCATTGGTGATTGCAAAATAATGTCTACTAAACGCAAACGAGTCGTATTGACAATACAGCAAAACTCAACATAGTGCAAAACATTGATCGTGGTTCAGCAGTATACAAGTGTGCAACCAGCATAGCATTGGTGATACAACGGTGATATACGAAAGTAAGGTTACAATAACAACATAAACACTAACGATACTCCGTCGCCATCTTGTCACCATTTTCTGGTTGCTGTGGTAAGAAAGTGACTTGACCTGTCAAGAGTTCGACCCAAGCTCCTGACCGCTCAGTAGCTAACTAAAACCGGCAACCAAGACTACCAAGGCTATGTATGCGCGGTATCGTCCGACCGCGTGGTGCCAGTGGTGCCAAAGTACAGGGTCATCGAAAAGGTGTCGATTTGAAAGTGAAAAAAATGATAATATAATTGGTAGATTTTGACTTTACACCAAAACACAGAAAATCTTGAACTTTTTTATGTAATTAAAAAACGTTTCAATGTGAGCTTTGAACGCTTTGCAATGGGGGGCCGTTGCACGACAGACATCTAGCCGATAGTCAACCTCCCGCCAGGTGTTTTGGAGCATTTCAGAAGTCACCGTTGAAATGGCTACGCTGATTCTTCTTATCTCTTCCCTCAAGTTGAAGAAATTGGTAATTTTCCAGGAATATGGAGCTCCATGTCACTACAGTCTAATTGTCCAAGAAGCTCTAACAACAGATTTCCTGATTGTTGGATTGGGAGTAATGGTCCTGTTTTGTGGCCACCTAGGAATCTTGATTTGACGCCTTTAGATTTCTTCTTTTGAGGTCACATTTAAAACTTATTTTAAGCTGATAACATACGTCATCTACAGCACCTGAGAAGAAGAATCAACGTAGCCATTTCAACAGTGACTCTTGAAATGCTCCAAAACACCTTGCAAAAGGTTGACTATTGGCTAGACGTCTGTTGTGCAACGGGGGGAGCTCACATTGAAACGTTTTTAAATACATTAAAAAAATTCAAGACTTTCTGTGTCTTTTGATGTAAAAATCAAAATTCTACCAATTACATTAACAATTTAATTTCACTTTCAAATCCCGTACACCTTTTTCGATGACCCTGTACATGAAAACTAATGACTGTACATTCACATGCACCGCTCACTGGAATCTATTATTCTCATTTTCGGTTGTTTTCGTCTTTATAAAAGATAATGTTTATCTTGTTTAACAAGGCCAAGTTTGTATTTCGAGGTTAAATAGTTGCGTATTGAGTATTGCGGACTAAACGCGATTTGGCTCATCCGGGAAGCCTCAACCTAACTTTATCGTGGTTAATTGGGAGTTGACTATATATACAAACTTCTTTTACTATTCTTTTATATAATGTTTTGAATATTGTGTTGGATTCAAACCTACAATAATGCTACTGTTAGCAGTTTTATATTAACTACAGGTAAGTTTCACAGTAACCTTACTAGATAAAAGGTTAATAAGTGATATTTGAAGAATAAGCCAAATACTTAAATTAATAACAAAACACTTTAATCTTACCATAGAATTGCCACCCAGACTTGAAGAGCTTTCAGTTGAAGAGTTGAAATATTTCGGGCTTGTGTAGTTGAAGTGTGGTTTGTTTATGGTAAAAGTCGGTTCCTACAACAAAATAGAGATAAACTATTTTAATTGGAATGGAAAATATGTACAACAATTCTACACTAGCAAAATTAGGAGAAATAAATGGATGTGCTTTTAAGGATTCTCTGCCTGATTATTCGGGACTTTAATTTTTGTTGGAAAATTCCCAATCCCTTGGCACCCACAAACCCCTAATTTTAATTGTGTTGGTAATCTTTTCTATTACACAAATAGGAGTACAACTAATATTACTCAGATACACACACAAACGTTTAGGGTACCTAAGCATTTTGGCAAATAAAGCCTCGTCATTCAGGCCATGAAGTAAAGGTTAATACAGATCCCTTCACAAAACTCAAACTATCAATGATATTTGGTACTTATTTGTTTCAAAATGTTTAGTTTATTTTTACACATGCACTACCAATGTTAAATTTGTTTTATTTAAAGCATGTAAATAAATAAATATTTTACTATTAGACGGCCACACTTGGGCGGACAATCTAGGAGCTGGACAGCTTTCTTAATCTGTGGAAGACCCCAGTTCTGCAAACTTGGACTTGTGTTACAAATGTTTACCGTAACTAATCCTTGGGCTTGGACCAATATTATTCTAACCTTTACAAACGAAAACATACTGATGAATGAAACAAGAAGAACGTTTAACGATCTTAATATTATTGTTAGGCATGTGCAATAAATCCTAAAATCACTATTTTTTAAATATGATATCGATAACATATTTATTTTATGTATATTACAGCACTAGAGATTTTGTATACATGTACAATAAGAAATTGTATTATTTAAAAAAAAGTAATATTAATAGCACTTAAGAAAATAAATCTCGCCAATTAGATGTGAGCTACTTTTATAGTCAAATGTACTTTTATGTAAATTTGTTATTCTTTTCTTCAACTTGTGATCTTGTCATTTCATTGTGTATTGAAAAATAAAATGTAAGTTGGCCTTAATTCTAGATAATTACTAAAGAAATTGGAAGACAAAAATGTTTGGACCGAACCGACTTGAACCCGGTCTCCTGCCGGCGGTTATGCTAAAAACAATAACACAAAATTTACAATTTAGAAAATTAAATGGATGTTATGGTATTAAAATATAAATAAATATTTAACAGAAATCTTTTGTTTCATAAAAATGTATTTATTTTACCAAGGGTGATTTTAATAAATATTTACTTGTTCACAATAACAATATATTTATTTCCTTAAACAATTAAAATATTATTTTCTTTTTATTATTTTACAGTGTAACCAGAAGAATATGCATTAAAATAAATAGGTTTTGTTATAGGAAAACAACTGTTGTCTGCAGTTGGAACTAAAGCAAATCAGACAGAACCCTCAGCTCGCATACAGCCGTCCAGGTCCGAGATTTGGACAAATTTTACAAGGAACATTCCAGAGTCACAGACAAATCCCCAGATTAATCCGCCCTGTGTGGCCACCTAATCTATACTAATATATAAAATGAGATGGTGTGTGTCTGTCTGTTCCTCAATCACGCCAATACCACTGGACCAATTTTAATGAAGTTTTACAGGAATGTTGCTTATATACCTGGTTAACACATAGGCTATTAACATGTTTGATAATTTAATTATTTTCAAGATGGCGGTCATTAATAGGACCTCACATGTGAAAATTTATAACCCCAAAACTGTCACTTAAAATTCTAGAAAAACCATAACAGATATTTAGTTTTTGACAGCACATACGAGCTTTAAAATTTAATTTCCTACACAACTGCTCCTGAGCACTTTTGTCGTATCTCCAACCGTTTGCTCGGAAATCTTGCTTCAGCGTGGAAAAACAGGCTCATGATGCGCGGCGCACGCCAAACTCTGCACTTCCACGGGTTGTACCTCTCTTCGGCGGCCAGTCTGACCACAGTGTTTGTTGACCATATTACTTACTATTCATGCTTTACAGCGAGTGTTGTACTATAGCCATGTAATTTTTCATTTTTAACTAAACAAAATTAGTTTATTTTGGATTTAAAACGTATGTGGTTAATTGTCATGATACATTTAAAATAAATGTACTTTAGCCATGTAATTTTTTATTTTCAACTAAACAAGAGTAGTTTATTTTGGACTTTAAACTTATGTGGTTTGTCATGGTTAATTAAAATAAAACCTTTGGGTCAACCAGAATAAAATAATCATTTTTTTTACTGTGGTCGACCCAGAAGTTTAATTTTAATTTAAAATTAGTTTAATAAAATGGTTTTAATGACCGCTTATAACTCAAAATCAGGTGAAACTATGGTGGTGAAACTTCGTTTAAGGGGAAAAGCCTAGCTATTACGCAGTGTGTTTTAGCTATATTATATATCCATACAACAACCACAAAATAAATGGCGAAGGACCAACGTAGGCACTGAACATGTTTTTACAGCATATTCGACCGCTTAAAACTGAAAATCGGCTGAACATATGGTAGTGAAACTTCGTTTAAGGGGTTAACCCACTACGCAGCGTGTCTTTAGCTATATTTTGTATCCATATAACATCCACAAAATAAATGGCGAGGAACCAAACTAAGCTCTGAAAACGTCGAATAGCGGGATTACTACGCAGAGGTAGTCAAACATCGATAAACACTTATTTGGTTTCAGTTTGTCTGTACATTGAAATGAATCAATCGACGTTTGGTTATTGAATTTTCTTGCACTTTGTAAAGTGCTAAAACTGACGTTAAGAAAATTCCTGTCTGTAAGTATGTAACACTTTTGAGTCATTTTGGAACTCCAGCCTATCCAAATTGGGCTCTGAAAAGTTTTACAACAGGCACTCTCTCGGTGTGACCGGCATTAATACCCACTCTTCACTCACGCGTCAGCGTGGCGGAGACTGACTGAAAAAATGCTGTCCGCCTGTCTGTCTGTAACATTTTCAAGGCATATGGGACTGTTTATATTAATTTCAACGGCTGTAGCTAATGGCGGTGAAACTGCCTACTACTCAGTGTAATATTTAGCTATAATCAAGGAGACCATAAAATCATCTGAAAAGAAAATTTAAGGGAAGCTAATCACACAATGTGTGGATATCATTTTGATAAATTGAGGAGTGATGGAGTGGAAGAAATGACACAGGAAATGGAGGAGATGGAATAGGAAATGGAATGGAAAAATAGACACATTGCAATGATAAGAAAGCCCGCTAAGCACGCGGTACTCTCAGCTAGTACAATATAAAACTAGCCATCAAACTCTACCGCTGGTGAAAGAAATTAATTTGTGAGAAAATAATCAATCCCCCCCCTTTATTTTCCTCTCCTTAAATCCTTTTTAAGTAATGTATAAGCCTATTGGCATTTCCTTTTAAAGAATAATCAATTTTACACACTTTACTTCATTCAAACAAATGCTGTAATTTTTTTGACTGTTGATATTTTCTAAAAGTAAGTGCAAATATAACTTAAGGTTAAAGAAAGTAAAATGTTATTATACCTGGGGTGTCTTTGCAAATCGATCATTCGCAAATAACAGACTCTTCTGAGCTTTCTTACTTGACTTGTTCAAGTGATCTACAGCTGTAAACAAAATCAATGTATTGATAAATCATATTTCCATGATGTAGCTTTTAAAATGTGCAGAAACATTTTAAACAAATGAAACAAATCAAATATGGAAAAAGTTTAGTTGGTGAGGCAGTAAAGGTATATTTAAAATAATTTATGATAGGAAAAAGAAAAAAACTTCTTTTCCTTTAAAGCTTTGCTGCCATACATTATATATATTTTTTTAATACAATTATATCTCATGTTTCTTGGGACACTATACTTTTGGGATATAGAACGGATAGACACGGGTTACTTAACTGTTGAAAGCGGCACTGACCATTCCTGCGCCATGGAGTCTCGCCCTGGAGTTGGAAGTGCCAGTGTAGGTCTGGAAACAGGTCTTGTCTCTCCACTGTTGGAGAGTTGAGCATTCTTCAAGTGACGACTCGACCCAGCATCGACATCTACGTTTTGCTGGGAACTGTGTCGCCATCATGAGAAGAACTGCAAAGTAACCATACAGTGATACAAACCTTGACACAGTCTATCTGACATTTGAGGCCCCCACATTGACTACATCAGTCAAACACTACATCCATGTTATAACTCCCTATAGTTAAAAAATGGTCCTGTGGCGTTAATCAGTACATAAAGCAGGCACCGGCAAAGCCTGTACAATGTACAAACAGTGTAAATCCATCGCGTACTCGTGTACTGTTTGCCTGATGTAGGTTCTGCCGGTGCCGGCTCAGCAGGGTCCAGCGACAAAGCGCCATCGACCTTGACTGGACTGCCGTACGTAATGCAAGCGACGATATTTAGGGAAATAATTATTGTACGCCTACAATATCGTGACAAGCGCCCCATAGTAATTCTTCAACTTCAGTTGTGAATTGAAACTTGAATATTGCAATTGTATACAAATATAAACAATTTCAGAGAAATATAGATTCTCACCGCTATAAATTTATATAGACTGGAGTGGCAACACGCAGCAGCCTTTACATTTGCAAAGGGGTATAGATTCTGCTCTAACATATAATTCAAAAGGTAATGAACCACGATAACTTCGACTTGATAATCTTTCTGGCTTTTTAAAGAAAACCATCTTATATTGAGAATGTAAAACTATACATTGCCTGATGAAATTAGACACCGTTACAAGTAAATGAGATGAGTGTTAAAAAACCTAGAAAGTTTTAATCGAAGACCCAACAAAATATGTAATTGGCAAAGTCGACTGAATCAAAATTTAAATAATAATGAATCTGTTACTAATACTGTACAACTTATTTGTCCTATCAGCTGTTTTTGCTCAAACAAATGTGTGTGTACCATCTCAGTTTCGGAAGGAAAATGCGAAAGATTGTAATTTCACACATTCTTTAGTGTTGACCTATGATCCGACTTTGCCAAATTGAAAGCCATTGTAGTCCAATTCTTGTAACCCTCAAAACTAAAATCAAAATAATTTTGTACCAATTTAGCTGTTGCAGAAAAAATTGCTAAGTTAGAAATACTTTGCTGATCAGCAAGGCAGCATCCGAGAGTCCAGTAGTATATTGTCCGGTGTGATTGTTGCGCCCACTCCCTCATGCCTCGTACTTCTCTTGTTGGTTCATTATATTATAATATCGTTATAACTATTATGAAGAGAGCACCATGAAGGGTTTTTAAGTGTCTACTTTCCTTATTACTATCATTAGGCAAAATACAGTTACAATCATTGTTAGCTTCAATTTGAATCACTTCAGAACTGTTCAATTCCAGTTGGCCTGCGTCTGTGGCTCAGTGGGTAGTCATGGCTTGCAAAGGGCAAGGTCGCAGGTTCGATTCCCGACGCAGGCACAATGGTTTGGACCGCTTTCCCTAAAAGCGTTTTGTGATGCCCACAAAACCCTAGGTTAAGAACAAATTAAAATACCATTGGCGTAGACAAAAAAAATTTACTAATTTTCCAAGGTTTTTGAAATCTTTGTTCACAGAGAAATATGTACCTTCTAAGAATAAAATGTTAATTTTAATAATAAGAATGTATAGTCCTAGCCTTTCCACTCTCTAAGATAAGCCTACTTTTAACCTTCCAGAGGGCGCATGGATTTTTAAAACGTGATAGGGCGCACCCGGAGGTTACTTCCAGGTAGGTTAAAACCTTAGTGCAAAGGGCAAAACATCTTTGTTCTTACAATATGGCATTTGTATCATCATTTTTAATAATTAAAAGCAATTGGTGAAATGAAACTCGGAAACTATAAAACTAAAAAAAGAATGACTGATGAATTCACCAGCTACAAGCAGGGTCGCGCACGGAGGTTAACTCCGGGTTGCTCCGTAACGCGAGGAGGCGCATCATGGAAGTTACCTCCAGGCTCTAATATAAACAGTTAATAACTAACTAAATCGAAGCTGTAAGTGGCTAAATTATATTTTATCCTGTTCTAAGAAAGAAAAGCCGGTACACGGATTCACAGGTTTTTGGCTCTTGTTTAGGCGATTTGATTAAAGAACACAGATACACCCGGAGGTAACCTCCGTGATGCGACCTCTGGAAGGTTAATAAAGCCTCAGATACTTTTAATCCTACCAGCACTTTTGGCCAGCTGTAACAGCTCTCGGCAATGAGCTAATTTGCTAATGAGCTATGTTTACCAATTATACAGCCGTTAACATAATTCATCAACATTTGATTATTTCTAGTTTGATTCATTAAACTTACCTATTAATCTCTCAGTGTCCCTAGAACTGAAGTTCGGGTATGTTTAGCGTTCTTTACAGAAAATCAAGCCTGCTCCATCATGCTACAAGAAACATACTATGAAGATCCGTTAGAACCTTAAATAACAGGGTCAGTAATCCTTCGTAAATCGTATCCAGTTTTTCTTCAAAATGATCTATACAAAATATTTAAAACACTCAAACTTTACGTTGCCTGAAATGTGAATATGTAATTCAGTAAGTTCCACTTCAACTGAAAAACTTCATTTTCAATTTTAACTTTGAAAACATAACAAACTCTATAGATTATCAGAAGAATGGAGCCAACAAACTGGGCCACAGAGTATCTAAGGATATTGCATACTTAAGTCGAAAAGATAGCCATGAATACTGTAATAACATATCTTTGCCACGGGCAATATATTTCATCTTCAGCAATGTAGCAAATTATTAATAGAATGTATTAGAATGAAAAATAGATAACAATATCAAAAGTTTTAGTGAGTTCATGGAGTCAAAGTTTTAAACAAGTATCATTCAATATTGTGCCATTATTTGTATCAAAGGTTCAAGAGCAATTTTACGAAACCATTTGTACAACAACAATTAAAACAGTATTCTTTGTAATGCAACTGTAAGAACATATGTATTAATAAATCTTTACGTGTAGTGGTCAGCATGTCATAACCACAGAGGAATGCTAAAGACAGAAAATCAACCTAATGCAAAACATAGATGTATAAAGTTTGACTAAACTTCCTTCGCGTTGGCGCAATGTAAACTTCTGAACGGCAAGTAGAAATCGTACCAGTCGCTTCTGAGCTTTTTAAATTTGAATTCATTTGACAACTGATTATTATTGTAAACCAATCGTAATGTCGAACATTTCATTGCCATCTCTTAACAATTTGTTTAAGACAGATTATTCAGTCGAGTTGTGTTTCTTTGAAATGTAATGTTTAGGCTAGGGACTGCTTTTCAGTATAAACAATATTAAATGATTTCCTTAATAAAATAGTAAAATGTAATATAAGAGCTACAACCATAAGTTAAACGTTTTATGTTATCCTGTTATTGTGTTAGGGTTGCACAAACAAAGTCATTTCAATACCATTTGTATAATACCATTGATTTTATTCAACAAAGTTATTTAAAATACTTAATGTGATACTTTATACCTTACTCAAAATGTAAGTAATATATTACATGACATAGAGTGTCTGTGAATTTCTTTATTTACTTTGATTGAAGCTGTAGTTTCTATAAATTAAATATTATTTTGATATTTGAAGTCTCATATTTAATTGCACCGCAGAACAAGTAGTCTATATCTATTTAAAATAAAAATACAATTATAATTAATGCTTGTGTAAAATTACAATATGGATTTATTTCAATACAATACAAAATTTATAAAGAAAACAATGCAATTCTTCTTCATTTTACTATGGTAAAATTCTGACACCACTGGAAACATACGTCATTAATAATTCTATAGAGTGTAGAAAAACTACTTGGCACAGCACAACGCTATACGTAAGTACTTTGCAATAACAATTAAATTATTTTGTCTCATGTTTAAATTACTCTATCCGTTAATCACCAAGCTTAATTCTTCTGTTATCTTTATTCATTATTACTCAAACATGAATAAAATGAGGTCGTCATAGTTCAATCAGTCGAAGGTGTTATTTTTTTATTTGCTTGAAAGAAAAAAAAAAAAAATTTAATGCCAGTTGATCAATTGAACTTTGTACTGTAATGTATGTTCTACCGTCAAAGTGCAACATATAAAAACTACACTGAGGTTGGTGTACAGGATCATGCAAAGAAGATCTTCATGTAGCCTTCATTCACTAAATAGTGGAGTTTAAAAGTACAATATAAATCAATGACAACTTAAACCAGTTTAAGTCTCGAAAGTTTGAATCATGCTTGGGGCCGGTTTTAAAATAAAAATTTTAACTAAGGTAGTGCTTAAATGAACAGAAACAAACTGCCATGTTGCTGTTTTATTAAAAAGTTGCATGACTTACATTGAGATTAGTTAGTTCATTTTAGTCAATCTTATTTGTTTAATCCAAACTAACTTTGTTTGTTCATATCTAGGCGTAGTTAGACTACAAGCAAGTCCTTCTTACCACCAACCTCGAGTAAAACGTACCTTGAGATACATATCTCTGGTAAACGCACAAAACAATTGTGCAGTAGTATTTGGAAATATTAATAATCTGCTCTGGAAATCAAAAATGAGATAACTGGATTGACGAACGTAAAATCTAGATACCTTAGATCGGATTATTCTAAGATATTCTTAACATGCCTAAATTGACTAATTCATTCTTTGTAAAAATTAATAAGCAGATACAAATTTCATTGATAATTATATTCATTACAATAATTAATAAGAATATTACAAAATAATGGCTGCATGAGCTATGGATAAAGGATTTTGGGTAAGGGTAACTTTGATTTCAAAACCAATTTAAACTTAAACACAATCTTGTAGCCAAAAGACGAAAGTGCACTGCTGTAAAATAACCCGCCACAATAAAAATCAACCATAATGACCAGCCTAAATTAAATCAAGTTAATCTTATTCTTTACCGAGCCAACAAATGCCACAGAATAACAATCATATTATATTCTTAGTTGAAATCGTATTTTATATTTCTTGAAGATTTTCATCTTCAGCAATGCATAAATAAATTAAAAACAAATTGGAAGTCCCGCATAAGAATTAACATCATTTTAAAAATCTCCGGGTCAAAGTTTAAACAGTAACAAAATATTACGTCAATTAGCTGTGTCAGGTTCAGAGCAAACAAAATGCCAGTGGCGCGTTGGTTCTGCGGCGGCTCAGTCGTGTCAACCGGAAAACTTTTACAATCATTTTCCATGCT
>CM032061.1:44361798-44513315 GCA_018831715.1 Matsumurasca onukii
ATCCCTGCATTACACTGTGAACTATTTTCACTACACAGCCCTTTAAAGTACCCGATCAAGCTCAAAGTAGGTTAGAAACTTGATATTGGAGAATTAGTAGGTAAAGGTTTACAGAGTATTTATTTTATTTATTATAGGATAGTGGCTCATATATTTATAATTTATATTTTCTCGTTATTGTTAATGTTCCACACAATTTTATATTGTTCGGAAATAAAGATTTTACAGAAAGTCGGCGACTCGGTTGTCATCTACTGTACTACCTGTGGGGGACTATAGAAGTCGCTGAGGAAGATTGCTGCCTATTTTCTTCCTCATTTTAATTATTGTTTAGCCAATCTAGTCGAATATAACGAAAAATACATCATTTCAAACCTTTACTACTGAGGTGTAAAAAGCTAGGCTTAATAGGCTAGTCCTACTAGTCTACTAATCGATATATGCACGTACTAGGCTTGCCAGGTTAAAATATTGCGTTTACATTACTTGACTTTACACAATCATGACCATATAATAAGCCTAGCTTAATAACAGTATATATTTGCTTTGACAATAAAAATATTGAGAAAATAAAAAAATGAAATGAAACATTCGCTCTCACTCACACTAAAAGTAATCGCAAATAATATACCAATCTATTTTGTAACTGCTCTACAAAATGTATATAATTATTACATTTCTTTAGTAACAAATTTGCTATTTAGCGTTTATACAAATTAAGATCGATAATTATATTTCATTATTCTATTTTTATTACAATATCTTATAGCAAAAATATTTTAGAAATATAAGCAATGCATAATTTCCTTTTGTGGTACCGTTTATCAGCTTTCCACCCTACTTTTTACCCCAACCGCGACCCACCATTTTCCCTAAAAATCCCGCCTTCTGAGTTTGTCCACCCAATTCGAGTAATGTTCAACAGATCGAAGGTTAAATGCCCGAAGTTTAAATTATCGAAATTCGAACTGTTGAACTTCGATCTGTTGAGCCCTCACCGGAGCCAACAAACTGGGCCACAGAGTATCTAAGGATATTGGCATATTCTATAAGTCGAAAAGATAGCCATGAATATGTAATAAATATATTTTTGCCACGGGCACATATTTCATCTTCAGCAATGTAGCAAATTATTAATAGAATGTATTAGAATGAAAAATAGATAGCAATATCAAAACTTTTTTGTGAGTTCTGGTGGAGTCAAAGTTTTAAACAAGTATCATTCAATATTGTGCCAATTATTTGTATCAAAGGTTCAAGAGCAATTTTACGAAACCATTTGTACAACAACAATTAAAGTGTGTCGTAAGTATTCTTTGTAATGCAACTTTGTGTAAGAACATATGTATTAAATCTTTTACGTGTAGTGGTCAGCATAAGTCATAACCGCCCGGCAAGCGGGAGACCCGGGTACAAATCCCGGTTTGGTCTACACATTTTAGTCTTCAAAAATTTCTTTAGTAATAAATTATTTATTTAGCGTTTATACAAATTAAGATCTATAATAAGTCATTTGGCACAGTATTTAAATTATGTTTGTAATATTTCCAGATTTTTTTATTTAAAGTCACTATTTGACAGTCACTTGTTTCGGATAAACATTCAAATTTAAGTACTTCTCTAAGCTTTAAATTTGAAGGCAGAAATAGTTGGGCCGGATGGTGTAGTGGTGAGCATAACCGCCCGGCAAGTAAGAAAACCGGGTTCTAGTCCCGGTTCGGTCCAAACTTTTTTACTTCAAATATCTTTAGTAATAAATTAGCTATTTAGTATTTATAGAAATTAAGATCTCTGATATATCATTTTACATAATATTTAAATTCTGTTTGTAATATTTCCAGTGTGTTGATTTAAAGTCACTATTTGAAAGTTACATGTTTCGGATACACATTGCCGAATTTCTTGACGGCACTTACCTCACACAACCTAACAGGCTAACGCGCAATTTTTAAGATCAAATTTTCCTGGGCGGGCCGAGACGTTTTCCTGGTACTAACGATTATTTGTCAAAAAAGAGAAAAATCGTAGCACTAACGATTCGCATTGTCAAAGGTGGGCGGGCCAACTTCACAAACATACTTATGCTCAACTGACAACTGTTCAGTGGGTGAGGGCTCAACAGATCGAAGTTCAACAGTTCGAATTTCGATCATTTAAACTTCGGGCATTTAACCTTCGATCTGTTGAACATAACGCGAATTGGGTGGACAAACTCAGAAGGCGGGATTTTAGGAAATGGCGAGTAGCGGTTGGGGTAAAAGTAGGGTAGAAAGCTGATAAACGGTACCACAAAAGGAATTATGCATTGCTTATATTTCTAAAATATTTTTTGCTATATATTGTAATAAAAATAGAATAATGAAATATAATTATCGATCTTAATTTGTATAAACGCTAAATAGCTAATTTGTTACTAAAGAAATGTAATAATTATATACATTTTAATAGAGCAGTTACAAAATTAGATTGGTAAATATTATTTGCGATTACTTTTAGTGTGAGTGAGTGCGAATTTTTCATTTCATTTTATTGTAATTTGTGTTTTGCGACTCAATATTTTTATTGTCTAAGCAAATATATATTGTTATTAAGCTAGGCTTATTGTATGGTCATGATTGTGTAAAGTCAAGTAATGTTAACGCAATATTTTAACCTGGCAAGCCTATAGTACGTGCATTACTTATTGAGTAGTAGACTATAGTAGGACTAGCCTATTATGCCTAGCTTTTTACACCTCAGTAGTAAAGGTTTGAAATGATGTAGTTTCAATTTAGATTAGACTTATTTTATTTATGGTTAGGTTCATGTTTATGAAGGAAGAGTGAGCCGCTAAAGGCCTAGTTTATCCCAATAATCAATCCACTTATTTTACTGCTGCGCACCAGTAGTGATCTTGTCAACAAAGTCAATGGTGTATGGATTGTTTTCAAGTGCACAATGACATGATATTTTGATCAATCTGGTTCAGCTATGGTTTCCTAGAAAGCGGTGACCGCTACATTACAGCCATAATATGACGGTGAGTTTTGTTTTCAATGTTATCAGATGAGAGTGGTTTCCTAGAAAATGGTGGACGTAAAGTAGCGGTGAAGACTACTTAAGGGGTTTCTCGCCAGGTGACACATATTGTTTTGTAGACAAAAGTAGCTTACCCATTACTATATACCTAAACCAGATATAATAACTAAAATAAACATATCAAAAGTTGTTTTTATCTACATATGTTTAAATATTGTGTTGCGTCCACCGTCACGGTTACGTTCACTGCTACAATACGGCCGTAATATAGCGGCAAACCTTTTTCTAGGAAACCATAGCTTTAGGTTTGACCATTTCAGGTTAGGTTTGTTTATTGGCCTGGTCAATAACTTTCAAACGATTTAAATCCAAGGTAAATGATTGGCTGATTGAAAATCCCCTTTACACTAAAGTCCCGCTAATGCGAACCCCGCTTATCCGAAAATCCGCCTGATCCAAACACTGTTAGGAAGAAAAATGCTGTACAATTTTTGAGTTGTTAAAATAAATAAAATTATTTTCCAAATTATGTCTTATGTTTAATAATGAACCAGCGCTCTCAATGACGCAGACATGCACACAAACACTGTTACAGGCTCTACTGCCCCATCCAACTGTATACTGCCCGTCATATCTGCGTACATGACTTCTGCGCTGTTTATAACTGCAGTATACTACAGGATTAAAATACTTATTAGAATAATAAATAATTATTGACTTTAATTATATTTCTGCAGCTAATGATTTTATTCAATGCTATAAAAGTGGTATTCAGAGTTGGACCCGCGCTCACTCTATCGTTGCTGTCCTTTCTAAGGTTCAGTGTTTTCTCGCGGATCAGGCCCCGCTGGACATATAACCATTTATAATCGGCGTTTTTAAAGTTTGCAAAGCCACAGGTAAACCATTACAAACATGCATAACATGAGCCTTAAAATGTAGGGTTTCGTTATATTCGACTAGATTGGCTAAACAATAATTAAAATGAGGAAGAACATGGACAGCAATCTTCCTCAGCTCCTTAGTATATAGTCCCCCACAAGTAGTAGATGACCACCGAGTCACCGACTTTCTGTAAAATCTTTCATTCTATATCTTTATTTCCGAACAATATAAAACTGTGTGGAACATTAACAATAACAAGAAAATATAAATTATGAAATATATGAGCCACTATCCTATAGTAAATAGAATTAATAATAAATAAATACTCTGTGACCTTTACCTACTAATTCTCCAATATCCAAGTTTCTAACCTACTTTGAGCTTAATCGGGTACTTTAAGGGCTGTGTAGAGTGAAAATAGTTCACAGGTTAATGCAGGGATAATACAGGGACAAATTCCCATTCGATCAGATGAGCGGAACACCAAAATTTTCGATCATTTGAGCGTAGCCTGTTTTCGAACATTTGAACCAGCAAAACAGACGAAAAAAACACGTTCGATCTGTTGAACTTCGATCATTTAATACCCCACCGGTGCTGGCCTGGCGCGGTCATGTGTGTCCCTACACATTACAATGCTTGGGGTTTCTGTCTCGCCGTAGCACAGCCAACACTCGGCCGTGTGTCGGCGCGGGCATGTGTGTCCCGGCCTTTCCTCCCTCCTCCCAAGTAAATTCAACATGGCTTACGTCACGATCCTGGGATAGTTTCTCCTATTTTACTTATGCCATGTACAACCGTCAAGTTAAAGGATGACAAACTACAGTATGATGAGTTCAGGAATAGCAAATTTGCTAGAAGGGAGTTTAGAACCCTGTTAAAATGCAAGTTATTGGCTTGCAGCAAACAAATTATCTCGCAATGAAGCCAAACACAGAACATTAACGTAAATGTGAGTACAGAAAGGAAATTTGTTTACTTGTATAAGAAACCGACTTGGAAGAACCGTGTGGACTCAGCCTGCCTGTATACAAACAGCAAAAGCATTCCAGGGTATGTACTAGTGAAACTTTATCAGGAAGTTAATAATAAACATTGACACTACTAGTATGCCCCTTTTGTCTGTGCAAGGGAAAGCAAGCAGTTTAGCTCTTAACAGTAATTAATTAGGTGACATTTTTTTAATATTGAACAGCACATTCTGCATTCGTGAATCAACCCTCTCAGACTGCCATACTAGTGCTGTCTCTATATTAAGTTTACTTACTATTCAGAAGAGGGTGTGTTTGTGTAGTACAAGGAATATATCTAAAGTTGAACTCCATCAATCAATCCATGCTACATTTTGTACCGTAATTGATTACTTTTGTGCAAGCTCTCCATAGGTTACGGTTTTGTTTTTACTGGGAATTAAAATAAAACAAATTCTACTTATTCTTTTTATTAGTCACCTACCACTATTTACACATAAAACAAACCGTTATGATGTTAAACTACAAAAATTTGACAAAAAGGTCAAGTTGATTGAAAAAAGTTAAAAACACAAACAGTCCACTTAATGATATTCATCAGCAGACAAAACGCCACCGATTGTTATTTAAATTTGCATTATGAGTGGCATGTAAAGGATCTCATACTAGTTTATATGTTTCTGAAAACCACTAGTTTTTATTTGCATGAAAATAAGTACCTATTTTCTGTACTTAAGCCTTATAGTAACTGCTCTTTTATTCAAACATAATTTCATAGATAAAACCTAAAAATGTACATTTTTACCGTTATGTTATATCAGTAACAGAAGGAACACTTATTGACTGAAGTACTAGCTGTGAAATATTTCCCATTTACCATGTGTAAATGCAGTAACCATGTGATTACTCATTTGTTAAGGTATGACTGCAGACCATATGTTTCAAGAAACAATGAGTTTAATGGATAATGAATGGTAGAATAACAGTATATCTCTGATTACAACTTACAAAGTGTTTCATTAGTAAAGAAATGGTTGTACTGCAGATGGTTAAGAGCTACGTCAAGCTTTTACTCTTTAGCAACACTCATACTATTAAGTGTCTACCGTAGTTTGAGCAAAATTCATAGTTCTGAAATAGCCCCTTAAAATAGCTAAGAGTACCAAGTACCAACTAACTACAGTAGAAACTTGATAGTACGACACCTTCCATGGTGACTTGGTAATAAAAAACACCACTTGACAAAGAAAGATTTTAAAATATTTTGTACTGTAGTTATGATTTAGTAAAATTAGCGTTTCTTCTTTAAACTCATTGAATAAATTTTATTAAGTAAGTAATGCCTACTTCTATTACAATTTTGATATAATCCTACATGTACTGAACAGTTAAACCCTCCTTCAGTTCAAAATCAAACAAAAAGGGTTAGAGTTAGATAACTAAATCTATACAGGTTTTGGTGGAATAAACTCATTTAATTTTAAAATGGTTGTGATTCAATATCAGTTAAAATACACATACACACAACTATTACACCACTTATGCAAGCAGATTTATACATTTTATGGCAGTGACTACCAAATAATGTGCTCTATAACTATTAGGATAAAACTGATATAGTAAGTACAGGCTTACTACCTGGTTACTTGTAAAGGTGGGCAAACCCTTTTTTAATCCACTCAAATGTTTCAAACAAAATCTGATTAAGACTGGCGTCACTTAGTTTTAATCTAAAGCTTATATAGTAAAATTATTATTGTATAGCAGATTAACTTGTAACTATAGCAGTGAGAAAGACTTGGCTGACTTAGCACCATGTCTCATGTCACCATGTATTTGGCCCTGGACTGTGAGAGTTTGGACTGTAAGGTTTTTGAACTTTTGCAAAGCCGAATTTTGATTATTGTTATGAATAACATGTTTGTTCATTTCATTTTGGTTTTGTTATTTTCAAAAGAATCTATAGGGTAACGTTGGTTTTTTGCAATTAAACCTGTCGACGAGAATAGGAATCAGTTACCAAAAGAGTTGTTTACTGGTATGCCTGTTCCCTAGTGCCTGCAATCGTACCAGTATGCAGCAAACTGTTGTTTTGTTTAGCTAAATTTCTACGCATTTAACACATTCTATCCATGAAAGGTTCATATACAGGGTCATCGAAAAAGGTGTACAGGATTTGAAAATGAAATAAAAATGTTAATATAATTGGTAGAGTGTTGATTTTTACATAAAAAGACATGGCAAATCTTACATTTTTTTCAATGTAATTTAAAAAATTACAATGTGAGCTCCCCCCGTTTCACGACAGACATCTAGCCGATAGTCAACCAGGTGTTTTGGAGCATTTGAGGAGTCACCGTTGAAATGGCTACGTTGATTCTTCTTCTCAGGACTCCTAGGTGGCCACACAACAGGACCATTCCTCCCAATCCAACAATCAGGAAATCTGCTGTTGAGAGCTTCTTGGACGATTAGACTGTAGTGACATGGAGATCCATCCTGCTGGAAAATGACATTAATGCCCTTTTCCCTAATGTATGTGTTCCCTCAAGTTGAAGAAATTGAAAGGGAAAAGGGCATTAATGTCCTTTGAGTCCTGACTTGACGCCTTTAGATTTATTCTTTTAGGGTAACATTTAAAACTTAGTTTATGCTGAGAAAATACGTGATCTACAGCACCTGAGAAGAAGAACGTAGCCATTTCAACGGTGACACCTGAAGTGTTCCAAAACACCTGGCGGGAGGTTGACTATCGGCTAGATGTCTGTCGTAATAACGGCTCACATTGAAACTTTTTAAATTACATAAAAAATTTAAGATTTGCCGTGTCTTTTGATGTAAAAATTAACATTCTATTAATTATATTAAAATTTTTATTTCACTTTCAAATCCCGTACACCTTTTTTGATGACCGTGTATATCTTAGTGAATAAATAGTGTGAGCTCTTTACATCTGAACCCTATTTCTACCAGCATTTTTGTGAACTGGATCTACAACACTCAAGTTATCACATGTATTTACAGATAGATTCTATAATACTAATTTGTACATGACTTTAGAATAGTTGTAAATTACGCGACCTGAGATTACAATTTAGAGCTAACTTAGACTCTAGACCTAGCAACATTTCAGTGCTTGCCCACCTCTACATTCACCTGAAGCGGATCAAACAACACGTTTCACGCCAAGTCTACTGTGTACACTAGATCTATTCAAGTTGGAGATATGGTTTCCTCGAAGCTTGAAGTTTGACCTTGCAGGTGAAATGGTCCTTTCTTCTACTTGTCCGAAAGACACTTTCTTCGATGCCGACATTCCTAAGTGATGTACTAAACGGTTTCTGATCCTATCCTTGACTAACTTATTTGCTGTGTCCATGGGCGATGTTCTGATGAGTTTCTGAAATTTGCAAAATGTGTTTTACTCTTGTGAATATTTAAACCAATTTTTGAGCTCACTTAATCAATACTTAGTTTTTATTAGTACAATGAGTGTTGAATTAACATTCAATCTAAACTATCAAATCTTGAGATGAACAGAGTTTCTTATCTGAACATAAATAAATAAAATAAATAAAAATGCCTTTATTGTCGAGCGGTTTTAAGTTTACACTTTTTTACAAAATAACTCCAGTCAATCCTAAAACTAGTATGTACACAAATATAACAAAATAAATAGTTTACAATATAAGGTACATTAAACAATAATTACTAGACTACGACAATAATTTAATAAGGCCCTTCTTAAAACTAGACAATGACATTGTTTTGAGGTTCTCGGGGAGCTCATTGTACATTGTCGGGCCAAAGTAGGAGAACCCTCCTACCCAGTTCAAGTCTAACTCGGGAAAGTGAAGCCTTCTGTCCTGACGGTATTTCTATTGACGATCTCACCCGGTAGGAGAGTCTCTCACTGAGATACTGTGGCTCATTAAGAAGGAGTGATTTGTGGACCAAGCAACATGTCATTATCCTGCACACATCTTCCATGAGAAGCATGTTTGCTGCGTCTCTAGAGGGAGAAACATGCTCACTAAGCCTCAAAGTGAAAGCGTAGCGGATGGCTGCATTTTGCAACCGTTGTATTCTCCCTTTGTTCTCTCTTGAAAGACTGTTCCCGTATGCAGGATAGCAGTATTGAACAACAGATATGACAATTGCTTGGACCAATTTAAGCTTAGCAGCCTGAGGCAGAAGATCTCGGAATCTATACAAACCCCTCAGTCGGCCAAGGGCACGCTGGATAGTCTGCGTGACATGGTCTGTGAAAGTGAGTTCACTGTCAAGTATGACTCCAAGAGTCTTGACACTGTCTGAAATAGTGAGACTCTGTCCACCAAGTCGCACTTCCACACCATTGTTACTTAGGGTCTGTACGAGATCTTGTGGAGCTATATGGAGCACTGTGCACTTGCCTATGTTCAATTTTAGACCATTTGATTCAGACCAATCTAAAACGGACTGTAAATCAAAATTAATGTCTTCAATCGAAGCAGCAATTGTTTGCAGGCTCGTAGGACAAGTGCAACTGGCAATCATCTGCATAAATATGAGCTTTACAGTTCTTTATGCAGCTAGGAAAATCAGCAGTGTAAAAACATACAGGTAACTATACGGTAGACTCCCATAAGTTCGGCCCCGGTTGTTTTGTTCTCCGCTTACTCCGGCCGGCTCTCTGAGTAAGAGCCATGCACTTGCCGGATGCGAGCAAGCAACAAGTATCAACTTGTTTATTGTACGAGGGTCGTTCGGAAAGTAGTACTAGTTTTAATCTCTGTGTTGACAGATAGTTGAATCAAAGTCAGCTGGTTTTAGCATCTCATTGGTCAGCTGTTTACTGAATTTCGTTTCAATTTAACTCTTATTACCGTGTTTGTAAACATACAGAATGGAGAAGAAAATCAATAACGCCGCCAGTTGGGAATTGAGATCAGTTATTAGATTTCTGAATGGAAAAAACATGCGCCCAAGTGAAATATGCAGCAAAATTAAATTTGCGTATAGTGAAGTGATGGACGAGTCAACTGTGCGACGTTGTTGCTGAAATTTCAATGAAGGGAGGGACAACGTTCACGATGAGGAGCGAAGCAGCCGCCCGAGCGTCGTCACGGTTACGCTTGTTGAAACTGTTGATCCGTTTGTGCAAAAGGATCGGAGAGTGACTTTAGAAGTGAAAATTTCCCAAATGTTTCACGCACTATCATTTACAAAGTCCTCACAGAACACCTCAAGTACCGTAAAATTTCTGCTAGGTGGGTTCTGCGCATGCTTATTGATAATCACAACGAATTGAAACAAATGTTATCCGCTGGTGTTGTCTTTTTGCATGACAATGCACAACCTCATGCAGCTGAAAAGACGAAGCAGTTACTCAACCACTTCCGATGGGATGTTCTCAACCATACTCTGTAGAGCCCAGACCTAGCACCTAGTCTCATCATATCATTTGTTCACAAAACCTAAGAGTTTTTGTGTGAAAAGCGTTTTGAGGATGACGACGAAGTCAAACAAACTGTACTGGCTTATTTCAATGGATTGGCGGCAGAAGATTAGGACATAGGTATTCAAAAGCTTGTAAAAAGGTGCAATAAAAGCTTGGTTTTGCAAGGAAATTATGTAGAAAAGTAGGCTAAGATATAAAAATGTAAAATACAAAGTTTCGTTAAAAATTTTGGTTTTTCTTGGTTTTATTGGAGAACGGGTATTACTTTCCGAACGACCCTCGTATTCTTTGTTTAGTTCATTAGTTCGCGTTGTGTATTAATTCTGTGCAATTGAGTGGTGCTCATACTAACAATAAGCCTACAGTCAGAGATTTGGTTTTATTAGCCTTTTTGACTGTTGGGTATATAATTGTTGTTTTACTGTTGCTGTACGACTCTTGTGTACGTACTGTACTCTTGTTTTTCATTGATTTTGTGTATTTTTGGACAATAACTGTTTGGTTTCGTGTGTAAAACTGTTTTTTAAATAAGTGATCAGCATTTATAGATAAATGGGAATTATTTAGATAGCCATCGGTTAGTTCGGCCTAGGTTCCAGCCCAGAGGTGGCCGAACTTACGAGAGTTGATTATATAATAGCTGTAGAATGCCATTTTTACTTTTTGTTAGAGAAAAAAGTATTGTTGAAAAAATTGACAACCAAACAAATTTTTGTGTATTAATATCCAAATACCTTGTTTGTAGACGTAATTACTTCTGAATTTGATGGCAAGCCCAACCTTTCCTTCGCAGAAACATTGACAGTCTCTCTGTAGGGATTAGCTGTGTGACAAAACAACTTTGAATACTACCTACTACTACTTGATATTAAGACTAACAAAACAAACATTAAGACAAATAAGTATGAAATAAAAATATATATATATCTCACAACTTAACAAAGAACAGATTATGAAAAAGTTTCAGAAGAAAAATACTACAGATTTCTAAAATTTCTACATATAAAAGATTAGTTGGTTTTGGTTCTACCGGTTCTTGCCGGAAGCAATATGTTTTGTACATAGCATATTGTTCCTTTTTATAGCTTATGCCTAGCTTGATGCACCTTAACAATTCTAAACATATTAAACAAATGTTGGACCATCTAGCTGAACTCGTGAATTTGGCGATCATCTGGTTTTATTTAGAAAAGAACTGGTAAAACCGATAACCGAGGATAATCGATAACGGGGAGGAGAGACAGTGTAGAAGAACTGTGTATATATAAATAAAGAGATATTTTTGGATAAAAACCACTGAAAATGTTTTAATTATTTAACATTAATTAATTAAATAATTTTCAATGGTTTTCATCCCAAAACATCTTTTTATTTATAACTAACCACTTAAGTTTGAAATTGAAAAAAAACTGTGTAATATATTTTGGTATATATTTATGTTAGAAATGCTTCTTGTCTGAGGAATGATAAGAAATCCTGAAATGTCACCAATACCCTTGATTGGAAGTTGTATTAGGATATAACTGTAAAATTTAACTGTTGAATGAAATTAAAACAAACTTACCGAATATGCCTTCACTTGCATATTTCCCATTAAGCCTTGTTAAACCTGTTCGGTTGATCTTAATTGGTTTTAACCGTGTTTTCAAAGAGGTTTCCTTGGTTCTTATCAAAGTGTCAGCTGGTTTTCTTAAAAAAGGTTTCAGCCTTGCTTTCACAGATGCTTCCTTGGTTCTTATCAAAGGCTGAGCTGGTTTTCCCACTGTTCTAAGTTTCACTGGTAGTAGAGGTTCATCTGCTCTCATTGTTCCCACTCCTAAAGAAAAACAAATAAAAGTGATGCTACAGAGTAAAGCAGGGACATGTTTAAGTACAGTATCTGCTGCCCAGGGAAAGCGAAGTTTGCCTCCCCTTCCTTTGACAGCGCCATCCCTAATGTCACTAAGATCACCCCAATACATGCACTTTTAGCTGATTATGTAGAAAAGTTATCAACAAATGCCTGCTGCATAAAGAAATCCAATTATTTTTGGACCCTACTTTACAGACGTTTTGTTCTGCCATTTCGTCATAAAACACAGCCCAGAATAATTGTGATTGGATCTATGGACTAAAATTTTGTTCAGTTTATCTAATCAGAAGTCGGAAATGCATTTTGAAACTAGGGTTTTTCATTGAACAATTAGTCAAATCCTCTGGATAGGCGTTCGAAGTAAACTAAAATCAACATAATTTGTCACACCTTTTTTTTAGTTGGATCAAAACTTGTGGGATCTACACTAAAAAATGAAATGTTTATTCCCAAAATTGTGTTCCTAAGCTTAGATTACCTATTGGTAAATACATCACTGAAGTAAAGGCGAGTGTGAGCAGGTTGTTTTTAAAGCTGAAGCAAATCAGAGGAAATATTGAGATTCAAAACAAGACAAATAATTGTTTACAAGCAGGAGTAACTATTCTACTGTGATTTTGTCAAGAGTTTCCCGTGATCTGGGGGTTTCCTTATTTCTATTATAAACCAAATGAATTCCTCCAAGTGCTGAGGATAGCTCACGAACATAAAGAGCTCATATTTATTCTGTAGTTGTACATGTAGGAACAATAGTAATGCATTTCACAACCTTTATTATTAGAAACATAAGTCTGAAGGAGTGGGCGGCAAGGTTGCATTGACCAATTATAATAATATAATCCGGAATTAGAGATTCCGTAGAGCTTAGCCACTTATTAAGATAAAATCACTCTTAATATCTGATTTAAAACAAACATATTTTTTAGTTACATTCTTTACCACTTTAACACTGGACATAGAAGATGGTCTGTTTTTATTTTGGATGAAATACACGGTAGTTAGTTGACTTACGTTTTATAATATTTATAAGAGGTTTTGGTTTTATTCTGGGTGGTGACTTCAAAATTCCTGCATATTGCAGGGCAGATCCTCTTACTTCTGCGTCGGTTTCATTTTTTTGACCTCCAAGTCGATCAAATATAGAGGATACCTGAAATATCAAGATTTGTTTACTCTAATCGTGCAAACATCAAATTAGAATATCTCAGAAGTTGGTTCAA
The DNA here is from genome assembly GCA_018831715.1 of Matsumurasca onukii. Classification (NCBI taxonomy): domain Eukaryota; kingdom Metazoa; phylum Arthropoda; class Insecta; order Hemiptera; family Cicadellidae; genus Matsumurasca; species Matsumurasca onukii. The sequence continues at coordinate 44,375,188 of CM032061.1, forward strand.
GCTCCAACATACAAGTAATTAGTATTACCAAGTAATTTAAAGAAATATAATATTGTTTATTTTTGAAACTTTTTTAAATTGCAAAATGCCAAACAATATAGGTCGCCACATGTTTTTTTACATACATTATAGTAAGTAGTTGTAGGTTTTACACCATTTGTAGTGAGTAGTTTTGTTAAAAGTTGACGAAATATAGATCAGATGTTCAAGTACCTACCACAAATTAATGAGCATGTATCTCAGACCTCATTTCTAAATAATTCAGACATCATTTCTGTCTTGATGGATGAGAAGAACCAATGTATTGATATAACTGAAATCATGTTTGCATAGCTTTAAGGCTGCCAAAAATATATAATTACCTTTTGACAAGAGGCTAGGGTTAGCACTTACTTTGCTTTGAGTGTTGGTGACATTCTTCACAGATGCAGTCTTTATTGGCAAGTTACCACCACTAATTATTCTTGTAAATTTGGTCTCAACTACTTCGGGTTTTGGTTGCACCTCTGTTGTACTAGAAACTTGTGGAGAATCATTCTCAGCTCCCAGCCTGTCGAATACTGTCTTTTTCACTGGAGGGAGTTTGGGACCTGTTTGATGAAATTGAATGTCAGACATAAAATCACACACATTTCCAAGAACTGTTTAAATCCAAGAAAAATCTCGCATTGAAAATCAAGTAGGAATTATTTTACCTCAAGGTTAAAGAAATAGGTCATTTGAGTAACAGATGTATTGTACACACCTATTTTTCAACACAACCAACAATTGAAATTCATTAATAAGTGTAATAGCAACATAATATTTAATATTTTTATCAATTTATTGGAGAAATTAATCCCTAGTAAATGCTTTATAATTTATATGATCGGATAATTATCCAAACTTAAATAAATTTATCTTCCGTAGTCAACTGCTTGCCAGTGAAAGTGATTTAACAAGTTTTAAAGCTTACAATAATTTTACACAATTATCATTTCTATTTTGTACATAAGTATTCTGTACGAATATAGTTTAAAGAACCACATAAGACTAAAAGCCTAAGATTTAAGTAGTTTCTTTCTAGTACCTAATTCATAGTTTTTGGCTTTAAATAAAAATCCACAACAATTGGTTTTGATATATTATAAGTCATTACCAAAGTATTCGTTGTCAGCAACTACTTTCATTTTCTTGGGTAAAGGAGCTGACGGCTTTGAAGGGAACATTTGATCTGATTTCATAACCACAGTCTTAAGAGTGGTCGGCTGATCTACTTCCATTTTCTCTTCAACATATTTTCTTTTGATTGTTGGAACCATCTCTGCTTTCTTTTCACTTGCTGAAATATTAGATTTTTCAAAACTCAAGTTGATTTAGACTTACATAATTTGTGGAACTTATTTTTATAACTAACACTAACTGACTTGATGTCCACTTCATCGCTGACCGAAGATTTTCGGATCAAGTAATGTAATCAAATAATGACCTTGAAAGTGTTGTGCCATATTTCATGCTTGTCATGAAATTCACAGTACCTTTCTCCTACCTCTTTCACTAGCTAGAGATAATATTGTTGTTAAATTTTTAGTAAAATTTGTGACCTGGCAGAACGATTTCATGAAGCTATGCATGTTGTACCCGTAGCACTCCTTGACCTACGAGATTTGTCAAATAAGTTCGTGAACTTGTTCAATATCGCGGCCTTGAGGCAACGTAAAGCTCCGCCAACTACATCACGTGATTACTAGACATCCAATGAAGCATCAGTGATCGTTTGACAGTCGAGCTGTGCCTATGAAGCTGTTAGTGTCAGTTTATACTTGGTTTTTGCTGTTTGTCAAAAAATCGAGATTGATGAATTTTTAAATGGATTCAATGTTTCGAAGATGGCCGCGAAGACGCTAAAGATGATTCAATGCTGGAACAACCTTCAACCTCATGTGTGGATGAAAAAATTGATTGTTGGCAAACCCTGCTGTCTGATGATCTAATTGGGCTTAAGAAAACTCTGTGCAAAAAATGTGCGGAAACTGCTGATGCCAGAACAATGCCTCAGCACATCTGCTTTGTTTCTTCGTGAATTTTAGGCAAACAATTTCATCACCTTCCTTAACTACCCACCATATTTGTCAGATCTTGCCCCTGTGACTTTTCCTTTTTCGAAAATGTGAAATGGTGATGAGAGGGCATTACTGGATCAACTTGATGTTGATTCGTTGTTCAGTCAACGAAATCATCATCAATCTCCTTTTTTCGACTAACAGCAAAAACAAATCAAATATAAACTGACACTGACAGCTTGATAGGCACAGCTCGACTATCAAACAAACACTGATGCTTCATTAAATGTCTATTAGTCAGGTGATTTAGTGGACGGAGCGTTACGTCGTCTCAAGGCAGCCATATTGAACTAGTTTGCAAACTTATTGGACAGACATATGCTTTTGGAAGTGTCTGTTAGCGCTACTACTGTAAAACTCAATACAATTTATATAGGGCTTCTCCAGGGTGTCCATTGTTCAGTAAAAACTAAATTCCTGTAATTTTCCCTGATATATATCGCTGATTTCCTGGATTTAGCGACCTAATAAAGTCATAGTTATTCCCGCCCATTTTGTTATTTTCTACGAAACCACAACATTTTCTACTGCCTACGACAAATTAACGACTTTTGTTACTGTTTACAACGGCTCTCGACTCCCGCTAGCACCTGCGGCAAAATAACGACTGCGATACCGTTCCCGACGATTTTTAGACTGTCGCTAGCGCCCGTGACGAAATCACAAATTTCGTTACCACTAACAAGAATTTCTTGACTCTCGCTAGCATCCGCAAGAAAATCACGACTTTCGTACTGGTAACCACAATCACTTGACTCCCGCTAGCGCCTGCGGCGAAATAACAACTAGGATACCGTTTGCGGCGATCTTCAGACTCCCCACTCTTTTCCGTAATAGAATTCCATAAATAAGATTCACGGGTGTTCCACGGTTTTCCAGGTACAACCATACTGAAATTCCCAGTTTTATTTAACCGCACTAATAACCTCATAATTAATCAGAGAATAAAAAAATACATTTTTTCAGGTTATATAGTGTTAACTTGCTGTTTTACAGTCTAACTACAAAGCATAAAATACACAATAATGGGTACGAATTATGTCCTACTGCTGTCAACACTTAAGTAATTGAAATTCATTACATCACCAACGTGGAAGTGGCGCCTATACGGGCGTGCAGACTGCAAGCTTTGGGGTGGGGGTTTGAATCAAGAGAGAATGACGAATAACTATGAGAGTGGAACAACAACAAGAAAGAGTGGAGAGGAACAAGGGGGTAGGCAAAGATGGTGAGCAGAGTGGGAAGAAAGAGACCAACATTATCTCATTTCCGTGTTATTATTCAGTATCAGTATGCTATGACGTCACCTTTCAACACACACGTGCGAAACAAGGCAAGATGACAAACAAAATGAAAGGATCACAAAGATTGGTGAAGGCGAAAAAATAGGGTTGGGTCTCTGCAGGTGTGAGGTTGTTATCAGTCAACAAAGCTGAAGGGGGCAAAACTGTGTACCTGACCAGGTCTACGTTAGCTTTCATATCTGACTTTTGTTTGAGCGTGTGTGCATGTGACTGCATGCATTTACTCTGCCTGTGCACTACTGTGGCTTCCTTATCTATCCTGGTCTTTCTTATCTGATATCTCCCCTATCCAACACTGTTTGTCCCACACTGAGTCCTTTTCAAGTGAATAGCCTCATCTTATCTATATCGTAGCTACTAGACCCAACGATTTCAATATAAGAAAAAAATACAATACACAGTGGGAACAAGTAACTTGAGTCACTTGTCCCCTGTGGGTCTTTTCATCTATCTGATTTACCAGAAATTAAAAATATTAGACTGAGTCTAAGTTTGAATTAGCTATATAATAATTTATAAGACACTTAAATCTGATTAAGGTAATAAGGTGATTTAATGTTGTGTTGATTGATACTTGAATAAACATGAACAAATTTGATCAAAACATCAATAATTATACCTTTTATTTAGTGGAATTTTATTTTTTCAAGGTTTTAAGAAAAAATTTACAGATAGGCCTAAATTAAGGTTTTTTCATGGTTCACAAAATTCACGGCTAATTCCCGTTTTCACAGTTCTCATGGTCCAGTGGGAACCCTGCGCTAGCGATCGAAAAATTCACGACTTTTGTCACCGATAACAACAATTTCTTGAATCGCACCAGTGCCTACACTACAGCAAAATAACAATTACAATTTTGTTCGCGGCGATCTTCAGACTCCCGCTAACGCCCGCGACGATATCACAACTTTCGTTACCGTTTACCACAATCACTTGACTCCCGCTAGCGCCTGGGTCAAAATAACGACTACGGTACCGTTCGCGGCGATCTTCTGACTCCCGCTAGCACCCGGGATGTCCATGACACATGGACATTTGCGATCCCTTTCGCAAAATTTCCCGGTTTAGGGAAAAAATTCCTGTATAATTCCCGGAATTCTCATCTGCTGAACACCCTGTTCTCAGACCGAGACTTTCTCTTAGTATTGGGGTTTGGGCAAAAGTGTTAAATGAAAAAGAAAACACCAATATGGTATGAAATACCTGTTTTCAAAGTTTGCCAGGGGTCACACACATATGCACAGGTTAAAAAAATAATACTAAAGTACCATGATACCTTTAAGTCTGACATATTCAGTGATCTACTTACAGGAGTTAATTTTCCCAATGACTTTACTCTTCAATACTTGCACTTCATCTTTTGGTGACGGAGATCTTTTTTCAATTTTTGCAGAAGACACTTTTGATAAAACTGCTATAAAAATAAAACACATTGTGACTAACCAAAAGTTGGCCTCAAGCAAGTATTAAAAAAAATTAAATGACATTACTAAGCTTTCCAACTAAACAACAATACACAATGCTACAAAGTTTCAGAGGCATAAGTCAATTTGAACATTGAAGACTTAACCTATTAAAATGGAAGATATTACCCTAAAATTTAAAATAAAAGGTTTGAATTTAAATTTTAAAATACACTCCAAAAGTTGTAATGGATTAAAATAAATGAATGCTTAGAATATAGGAACATTATACCTAGAACTTAAAGCTAGGGTTTTCTGTATAAGGCCAACTCACCAGGAACTCTCTTCACATTCTGTTTCTTGGAAATTTCAACTTTTCTCTCATCTTCTGAATCGGACGACGAGCTGGAGTCAGCAGAGCTACTAGAACTATCCAGACTAGAAGATATTTCCGCAGGTTCTTCTTTACTTTTCAAAATAACCACCTTCCTCAAGCTCTAGAATGTTTATGAATAAAAACAAGTGTTAGTTGTCGGTGGGTTGCAGGACATCACTGATCAAGCAAGGTGACAAGAAGTTCTGGTTTAAACTTAAAAACTCCTTCATCACAGAAAGGCCCATATTGCAGTATTTTGGAAACTAAGGGCTAAGACCCTGATAGCGGGTAACTCCATTTACTATAGATACAACTTTCACGCTTGAAATTTCATAGCTTGATACGTCCACTATCATCAACATGAAAATTACATTTATTTCTATGTAAATGCAAAGTGCTGGTAGGTACCTAACACAGTGAATATGTCTTAATACTTAATTAGTACATTGATGCCCATAGTAGGGACAGTGATGATTTTAACGAATAAAACTTATTTACCTATATGTTAAACAGATTTACGTTGTGTGGTGCCTCTTTATCCTACTATAGTTGGTTTCATTAAGAACATTTTCGGAGGAAAAGAAGAAAGCGTATTTCGGAGCAGTTATGCCCCATTGTCAGCATTGCACTATAGTTCTTATACTTTAAGTTATTTACAAAATTGTTATGTACAAAATAAACACACACACTACACTCACGGTACGCACATTTTGTTGTTACGGCGGGAGTGTAGTGCACCAACTATAGTAGGATTAAGAGGCACCACACAAAGGTAAATCTTTTTGATAGATGGTCCTACACTGGATCTACTTACATCTTGATGAACATTTTTACAATGCCGCAGAATAGCAATTATGTCGCCCATAAGTTTGATGCCCATTAGTCTTAGATAGTCCACAGTAAGGTCAGATAACATATCCGTATTTATTCGGTTTTCTACAAATATGAGTGCATATGAAGCACCAGTTTTTGTTGGTATCCCTGCATCTTTGAAGAATTTCAGCCATTTACCTGAAAAATAGAACATAATTATAAATAAAACTACCAAATCGCTGTACCTATTGAACTAGCTTATGCTGAAATAATAATTTACTTGGAACTGGGTTACCTAATGGAATTCTTAGAGCCTAATAAAAAGTTATAATGCCCTAATTTTTTTAAAAATTATTGTAGGTACAGTTGAATGTAGACTTATTTAGAAGTAAAAGGTAAGGCTAGTATTGTTTATCTGAGGCAAAGTTGAGACTACAAAGTCTTCTCTACCACTCATCATCAACCTTAACCTAGTGTTGCTGTAAAATAATTACAAATAGCATATTATTTAATATAATAAAAGTAGCAGCAGCATAGATTACATCATCCTCACAGAAAATCGAGGACGCAACTAAGAGGTTAGGGTGATAGGGTGAGTGAAGTGTACCAATGGTTTTAAATAACCTGCTCTTGTGACCAAGATTTTCATGACAAAGGGATTTGGTTGTCAACTTTTTGCCTCAGCTAGATATAAAGTCCATTGCATGTAAAATGGGGGTGGGAGAATTAACCCTCTCCCGGCCGCAAGCCATGAATCGCCATGTGCGCATAGTACCCACTGTTGAACACAAGCCACAGATCGCCATGATCTGCACTACCAATTTGTTCCAGCTTCTGCAGACCTCTAGCGGATGTTTTTAAAACTAGTTCAAATTACTTTGCATGCAGAACAGTGTCCAACAAATAATAGTTTGGTCTACTGGACATTTTATTTATAAATTTTAGTTTCGTTGCCGATATGCCCGGCAAGCCGTTTGCTTTTTGAAAGGAAAGTTGACAATGACCTTAGTGACAGTGGTAGTGAAAGCTCTGCGCTTGAAGAGGATTGTGTTTTTGTTGATGCTGGTTTCAATCAACAGTGAGGTTTCAGCTGATGACAGCCATGGGGTGCATGACCCTGACCCTGCACTCAACACAACACACCGGTGTCACCACGTGAAACACGGCGCTGGCGTGGCTGTAGCTCCGCCTTCCCTGCCACCCCTTGGTTTAACGAATACTGTATGTTAAACCTAGTGTATTTATAAATTATTTTGGACCATGCCACTCATTGCTGGTTGTAGCTACTGCTATGGAATACTGTAACAAGCGTACCGGAGGCCAGCTGCCCGCCAAGCGCTGAAAATTAATTAATAGGGTCCAGTAGCGTCAGGCGCAGGAGGCTTCAATATGTCCGGGAGAGGGTTAAGCTGAATCCCGCCTAAAGCGACCATAATATTCCAACTATCCTTTGATAGTGAATCCTAAATTATATAACTTAGTGTATAATGTAATAACTATTTAACTTATTATTAGTTCTAATGTTTGAAGTATCCCCTTAAAAAGTTTGAAACAGAAGGAAAATTCAGTTCCTTCTACCTAGGCAGTGGAGGTCGTGGTGAAGGTGAGGGGAGAGTTGTCCAAAAACTCACCTGCCAATTAATATGGAACGGACTTTGGTTTGTGTCTGATTTGGTTGTCTTTTGCTGAAACGCAGATTTATGGACAACCGTCAAATACTTGGAAGCACAGGCTCACTTGTACAAACCTGCTTTGAGTAATATCGCAAACTAAATTTTACTGGGGTCATTTTAGACCCTGGTGCACACTTGAGGTTTAAAATGACAAGAACTGCAGGCAGGCTATCTAGGTTCACAAAGCATGAAATTCAAACATCAATGACAGAAAGGTGTAGCCTAATTTAAGACTAACGTTAGTTCTAGCCTAATCTGAGATAATAATGAGACAAAAGTATGTAGGTATAGTTATAATTATTACTAATTTAAATGCAAATATTTACTTGTATCTTCCCGTTTTTCCATACTGGACATATTCACGATCCTAGAAACAGAGAGGCATAGGATGACAGAACTAGTTGTAACGAAGGTAACCTTGCTCAGCCCTGAATTCCAAAGAAATTATTAAGTTGCAAAGATTAAATGGTCTAGTTATAAATACTCCGCAAACGATTGTAATATAATAAGACACAAATACATAGGCATATGTAACCTTAAAATATTACTTCATTCTGTAAAAGACAATAGACCAAAAAGGTTATTTTATTTTTGGTTGTTGTGCTGTTTACTTTTGTTGAAGTAGAAATCGCAGCAGGTTAGCCACCCCTGTCATAAATGAGTTAGATATGTTTAAAACGACGTACATGTATCAATACATTTATAAACTAGCAGCTGATGTAAAAAAAACACACTTTACATAACAATAGTTTATTTTGATGTTGCTTTTCCTGAACATAAGGTCAAGTGCTTCAATAGTGGGCATATATCACGGAAGATTAAACTGTGTCCTCAACTGCTGGAGCTACGAAATAGGATGTTGCAGATGTATTCATTATCTAAAAACTTAGGCTCTTCAAATCCTATAAGAAAAATACATTGATCTAATAAAACCATTTAAGAATTCTGTTCGGTCTTCTAAAGCTCAATCGGGTTTTGAACTTACTTACTTGATACTTGGTGTATCCGCCCATCGCCAACCATGGTTGAATAGGCTTTGTCATCAGGGGGCCTGCTCATCACATGATCCATTCCGAATCGGGGGAGCAGAAGAATTCCTTGGTAGAGTACAATGGCCGGGCTTTAAGTTCTCGGACATAACCCAGGCAAATTTGGCTGGAGTCATCTACTTTCTATCTTCATCAAGGGAGTTATACATTTTCAACGCAAGAGTTGGAAAACTTTCAGCAGTCTTGCTCAGTCGACAGAAAGGGGTGTTTATAGTGTCCTTTTGACGGGTGTTGAAACCATGAACATCACTTCGGGTAATAAAATGTTCGATGTTATTCTTGACGTATACAAGACTGTTGAAGACATACTGGCTATAAAGTGTCATAATTCCAGTCTGGACGAAGAGAGGCCTGCAATGATCGTTCTTTCTGCTTGATGTAATTATGCGAAGAGCCTTTTTCTGAAGAAGGAAGAGCTTGCTGGCATGTCCAACATGTCCCCATAAATGAAGGCCATAAGTCAAATGGCTATGGAGCAGTCCATAATAGATGGTAATGATATACTCAGCCGTAATTTCATTTTTCAATCTACGTAGTAGGTAGAGTACCCGTGAGACTTTTACACATACACTCTGGACAGTAGGAAGTTGTTTTATCATGAATAAGTCACAAACGTTAAATAGTGAGGTATACCATGTTGCATATCATTGTAAAGATTATTTTAATATGAACATTTTTTGTATTGAACAAAATTTTGTATCTTTATTCGTTTAAGAGCTATAACAAAACAATTTAACCTTGATTTGGCCGGTATTTTAGTAGTGTCGGTCGTTCGACCAGCTTGGTACAGAAATCAATAGCAACAATTCTAATAAAGTAGTTCCTCTTGGTAAAAACTCATAAAATGGCCAAAAATAAGCATAATTTAAAAATATAGCAATATATAAAAAAAACAGAGTTGCGAATGAAAAACCAGTTGTCATGTTTATGTTATTGTGCTCTTTGCAATATTTTATCTGCTGTGTTATATCAGCTGATTGATTTGTCCAGCTTTTGTATTTTTGTAATTCAAATTGGTATAGTATTTATCAATGTGACCATGAGAATATACTGCAATTGTCACATATCAATGTTAAAAAATTTAAATTACAACATTACAATAGATAGATAGAAAAATAAATCAGCTGATATAACACAGAAGATAAAATATTGCAAAGTGCGCAATAACATAACCATGACAACTGGTTTTTCTTTCGCAACTATGTTTTTTAAAGATATTGTTATATTCTTTATTATGTTAGTTTTTGGTCATTTCATGAGCTTATACCAAGAAGAACTACTTTATTTGAATTGTTGCTATTATATTCTGTACCAAGCAGGTCAAACGACCGTATACACTAATAAAATACCGGCAAAATCGAGGTTAAAATTGGTTTTTTGTTATAGCTCTGTGAGGTTAAAGACTTTTCCAAAACATGGTTGTACGACATATTGTTAAAAAGAACGTCAAATTCTGAGATTCAATACGTAGACACCATATTTGTAATCGAATTGATAATTTGAATTCAGGGCGTCCCGTAAAAGCTTACGCGATCCACGTGTATAGCTCTAGTTTGGTAACGGGGCATCATATCAAAAAAATTGTTTCGTCAGAATGTCGAGAATTGTCTTCTGTTTAAAATTATGTACAATATGACCCACCTTTGTATTTTAAAATCTCGAGTTTGGACCCCGTGAGTGTCAGTATTGACACACCCTGTATACTGAGAATCTTAACAATATTTTTCCTTAAATCCCCATGTTCAGTTTCCAGAGAAAAAGGGGGTTTTCATCTTTCTAGCTCTAATAGTACTCCTGTAATCCGGTTAGGGCACTTAATTTATTAAAAAATTTAAATATTATGACATTACCCTGTATTTATATTTACGAAACAATTTTATTTTGTTTAAGTAAATGTGATAAGATGTCAGGAGCTGACATTCACACTTACCATACACGACAAAATTATCAGTTTAGAAATTAATATCACAGACTTCAAATTTATCAAAATCTTCCCCGGTATTTGGGAATAAAGTTGTTTAACAATCTTCCACAAAGTTTAAAACTAAAAAAAAATACTTCAAATTTTAAAAATGCGTTAAAAGTTTTTTAGTTAAAGAAGCATATTATACCATAGACGAGTTCTTTAATTCTTCTGGTGCCTTCGACTGATTTCCCGCCTACTACAGTAGTAAAATTAGGCCCTTATTTGTTAACAGTGGCTTTACCTAAGTATATTAGTTGTTTTTTGTTTGTGTTATTAATTTTTTTATAATTGTTTGTAAAAACAAAAGAATTTTGTACTATGACAATAAATATGTTTATGTTTATCGTGGCCACCCGGTATAATAGGGAGTCGTCACTCGTCAGTCGTCACTTTGTTTGATGAATGTGTTTCTACTCCCTCACTTTTTAAAGGTACTTCATACTCCAAAGACGATACATATAGGTCCTATGTAGATTTTCCTATGTAGATTTGCTTTAACCCTCCAGAATGAGCGTACAACACTCACTTGGCGAAGCACAGCGTACTTTCAGCTAAGACCAACACAGACAGGTTCTTCTTCATCCTACGTTTCTTCAGGATTTCCGTTCAGGGTTTCACAATGGCCCTAAAGGGTTCTCAAGGGATATTTTCGATGATTATTTTTTTTGATCCCAAAGTGTTTAAGATTAATTTCAAAATTAAAAATATATATACAAACAAGAAACTAACCGTGGTACTCACTGATCACACGCAAATTTAAAATTGTGTTTGAATATCATAAAATTGTAAAGTTTGTCTTGTTTAACGAGGCGAAGTTAGGGCTACAAAGTCCTCTCTACCACTCAACCTCGACCCTTACCTAGCGTCATCGTATTAGTCACATAACAAATGTAAGTGGTGACTGCGGGGATCGAACCCGCGCCACCGGAGTGATGAGGTCCGGAGTCGCGTGCGTTACCAATCCGCCACGGATCCGCTATGTCCGCTTGTTGTATTATATAGTTCTCAACGGGGTGTCTTTATAAGTTGCCCTGCAAATAAATATGTTTCTATTAGGAACTCAATGCTGCAACAAATGGTTCCGACAACGTTATCGCTGAATGTAGCAAACTCAGCGTACTACACTAGCGCACTCTAGCGTTTCATTTAGAAAATAAACTCAACCAATTTACCAGCACTGATAAAACCCAACTCGATTCGTTCCTTTGAATCGAATCAGTTTTGATGGCAACGTTTTATCTGCACCAGCAGTGCTATCTATCGATGTACTAAAACACCATTCTCCCAAACTGTTTTTTTCGAAGTCTTTGGCGTTATTTGTTGTATGAGACCAAAGTAATAATTTTATTGTGATTACTATATATTTCATGACTGAACTTAGAGTGAAGCTCTTTATTACAAGCTAAAGTTTAAGCTCGCCAAATTTAAGGTGTTATTTCTTTTAAAAGACTCAAAATATATAATGAATATTAGATTCGAGTAGTTTTGAACACAACAGTCTGGTTTATTCGCTTTAGAAGCATAACTGTTACACAAGTTTACTATTAAACTAGAATAAAACACAAAACTAACTGCTGGCGTTATATACACATATCTTAAAAATGATCTTTTTTCCCTAAGGCTTAAAAACCATAAAAACAAACATTTATATCCTCAAACTACCAAATAATATTAAAACGAAACCATTCAAAAACGATTTAAATAAAAATAAAAGGATATTTAATATCAAAGTCCTTCTACACTATGGAAGAATTATGAAGAGATACATAGAAAAATGGAATATGAAGATGATTTGGAATTCGATTTAGAATTATATGTAAAATTATTTTGTTAATTTTTGCAACACATTTCAATTTACATCAATAAATTATGATTATGATAGTGCAGCTTGTCAATACATGTGGCTAACGCGGTTGCTTTTGGAGCTCAATGACAAACATGTTCATCATCATTGATCATTTCTTTTTGACATCTTCGAAATGTAGCCGGAGACTTAACAGCCAATACTAGTTGCATTATCGACCTGTAAAATATTCTATTAATAGAGATGCTACTACGGCACAGTTTGAGAGGTAAACACCAATTCTTCGTTTTACGAAATTGGGCGGATTGGTACTTGGGAAAATAAGCTAAGTGAGGCTGGCAGTCGCTTCCTGATCATGAGGGCTTCAAGGTGTTAAGGACAACTTTAACGAGAGCTTGTTTGTTTATATGGAAATGCACCAATTATCATAGAACTGCGGTTGATACTGATTAAGATTAGCTTAGGCACAGAGAAGATAACGCCTAGTTAGTTTCAACCGTCTGTGATTAAAGCCTAGTTTCATACAAAACAAATCCTCTGTAAGTAAAAAACAACGCCACAAGTTCAACTAGGATGTTCCGATATAAATATGATAACAGTAATATAGTTTAGAGGTTTGAACTTGGAACTACAGTACTACCATCTCAGGTGTGTTATGTGTTAGGTTTTCGAGTAAACATTGTAATATTAAAATCACTTATTAGTAATTACCTAGCTTTAATTTAATGCAACAAGATATGTGCTCTTATCAAGGTGGTGTGATCGATTTGTTTCTGCTAAACAACAGGAAAGTCAAGAAAAAAAAATAGGAACAGAATAAAAAATAAATCGTATTGTTGACTTCTTGTGGAGTGTTGTTCCATGTGACTTCTTTTGCAGTGATGCGGGATCTGGTGTATGATTAAAAACGTCAACCCTCATGAACCGTATACTTTACTTTATGTTATCAATATTAATATAAAATCTATTTGTCATTGTAGGCTACAAATTACATTTTTAAGCGTATTTCGTTCAAATTAAGTTAGGAATTTTGGGAGTAATAACGTTTCTGGCACTGACGTAGGTCTAGCTACATAGAGTAAAAGAATGTTGAGGATCAAAATCAAACTATAGGATGAATCTAATTAAAACTCAACTAAGAACTCATAAAATCATTCTATACTATTACAAAAAGGCATTGAAAATTTAGCGATAAAAGTTCCGAAAGCACGCGACAACATAAAAATAAGCGTAAACTAAATTCAAAGTTGAAGAAGGTTCGGAAAACGATGTACATTTAAAAGAAGTTGACTCCAGAAATGAGACTTGCTAAAGGGATCAAGTTTAAGTCTTGAAAGGAGGCCTTTTATTATGTTTTGTGAAGGGAGAAATCCGCAAAGATCGCTTTTGACCACAAAGCCTAGTTATAAAGTTTGCGCTTACTTCATCAAAGGGAAACTTACCGTTATTAACCATCTGAGCTCTTCAGTAGCAAATACACAGCCGAGGGACTCGATAATTAGCTGAAATATTGGATTTCCTTAACTTGTCAATATTGTCGAGAAACGACTTTGATGCTAAAACTTTACTCTTTAGAACGGAAGGTAATCTTATAAAATGTCTTGTTGAATATAAGGCAAAACTTGAATTGTTAGGTTCGTGAACATTTATAATTTTTACGTGGGTTGTAAGGTTTATACGAATATGAATTTTATGTCTACACAGGGAAATCTAAGACAGATTGTTACAGGATTGCAGTAGGTGTAATGTAAACATGTTTACGCTGTAGACACTGATTTGTCTTCTAGGCCTACGTATTTATTAGTTACGAATTTTGAATAGACGGAACTTCTAAGGAAGGCTTACATATTAGACAGTTGTTTCACTTTTCTTGAACGAACTATACAATTCATAGCTTATAATTTTGCGCGTTTTGATATTTATACGAGTCGAGAGAGAATGATGCCCTCTTCCTTTCTCCCTGGGCGATGTACTCGTATTGAAGGGGTTTATTCTTCTAGTAAACTCTAGTAAGAAGAGTTTACTATTCTTGAAGATTTGAACAAAGTCTAAAGAAAAGAATAGGGGTTAAAGTTAGGGATCCATTGTCAACATTTATAGCATCAAAACTATTTGACAGATTTTATGTATGCTCAGTATGCTGACTCAACATGTATGCTTCGTAAGAGGTGAATGTGAATAATTAAAAGCTTGAAGAGTATCAGTGTAGTAATCAAAAATCTGAAATTTGTCACTCTTTAGTTTATTTAATGAAATGAACTTTTACACACTTTAAGTGGAAAAAACATTCATCTATTCCAAATAAACAGCTACCGAAGAAAAATAATCAGATTTTCCAATAATGATAAAGCAACCAAATTGAAATCTAGATCGATTAGGATCAAATACAGAATCAGATCAAAAGGTCAACAAGAATCACATGTTCATTGTTTCAGCGGCCAGATTCAGCAGTTTTGAACTCTGCTCTATCGTGCTGCTATCTGCAGTTCCATTTGCAAAATAAACTGAAGCACAATCACACAATCAGATTATAATGAAAGCTAAACCCAATTCGTTCAAACACTTTGCAAACAGAGGCGAATTCACATTGTCAACGTTGTTGTGTCGATTTTACAATTACAGTTAACTCTAGTCACGTGACAACTGCTGAATCGAATTGATCATTACTTTGAAATAAATTCTAATAAACCCATTCTTATGAGTCTCTGACAAACATTGAAACCATTTAAAAGGAAAGCTCTTAGGTTAGGTTTCAAGCAAGCTGTTTTATTTAAAACTTCTCATGCAGTTTCCTGGGTAATATGATAAAGATGTCCATAGTTATAAAACTAAATACGATTTGATCTAAAGAATAAAATATGGAATTGATTTCACATTAAATACGTAATTTAAACTACCTAAAACTGGATACAATGATTTCACGCTATCAACGAATTTCGATAAATTTGGTATCACTGAAAAGTCAATAGTAAATGTTAGACAAAGAAGTAACAAAGAACATTTTAAATTCAAGTTTCAATGAAAACATGATAAATATCAGTGGAAATGTAAAAACAGATATATCTATTTTAAACCACACCTTACTGCTTTAATGCATGTCTCCTTAGTAAGAAACCCCATGGTAAAATGGATAATAGGATTAGATTACAACATTGTCATTTAACGAAAGCAGTTTAAAAGTAAGAAGTTAGACCAGCTAGTAGAAATACCAGCTAATTAAGACTACACAATTTTTAGTTTTGTAGCTTTTTAGTAATGTAAAATTTATTTCAAGGAAAACTATTGGCAACAATAAAATTAAAAACATAATAAAATATATAGATAAATTCACTTAATAATTTAAAAATCGTCTTTCAGAAAGTCCATGGCGCTGTAATATGATCTGTAGGTTAAAATGATTTAAATCTATGTTTGAATTTCTTGATGTTTTCTCCTTGTTTGATGGTAAATGGAATTTTGTTGTAAATTTTTAAGATATTGTAATAAGTTTGTTTAAAAAAATTGTATTAAAGTTTGGCACTTGTAAATTTTGAGAATTTCTGAAATTATGTTGATTTGTGAAATTTTTAACGATTTTGAAATGATCTTGATTGTTTTTAAACAACACTGCACATTCCAGGATATATATTGAGGGAAATGTTAAAATTTTGAAACTTTCAAATTTGATTTGCAGTTTTCTCTCTTCTTCAGATTAAATATTTTCCTCACGGTTTTTTTTTTGTAAAATAAAGAGGTATTATGTCTGGACATTTTCATGGTCCCATTTTGGAATCCCATAGTTTAAATGTGTAGACATAATTATGTGTGTGGTAAATATTAAATTTTATTTGTAAAGAGTTGTATGATGATAAAGTATGAAGTATAAATATCCCAGTTGAAACCTTTTTAATTATTTTTTCAATATGACTTGTAAATTTCTAATTTTGATTAAGGTTATGCCTAAAATATTCTTTGGAGACTAGATGAATAATTTGATATATTGTTTTCATATGATTTGGATGTTATTGATAATTTACTTTTGTGATTTTGAAATTAATTATTAATTTTCAATCTATTGTTATCAAACCACTTCATCAAATTTGAAATTTCTTGATATGTGTCGTTGTGTAATTGATTTTGATAGCGCGGGAGATCACCACTGAAGTGTCATCCGCAAAAAGACATAACTTTGATTGGTAAATATAGTCTGACAGATCGTTTATGTATATTAAAAATAAAAGTGGCCTTAAACTGAGCCTTGAGGAACGCCAGCTGTTATCTTCTTTGAGTGAGATAGTACTTTATTCAATGTATTCCTTTGTAAGCTTGCTATTTCCACTCTTTGTGACCTTTCTTTTAAATATGATTTAAACCAATTGAAGACATTGTTCCTAACTCCTAGATGTCCTAATTTTGTGAGTAAAAATTTCATGGTTTACCAAATTAAAAGCTTTGCTCGTGTCACCAAAAAGTCCTCAGGTATTTTGTTTTGGTCAAGTTAAGTTGTTACACTTGACGTTAGATCGAAAATAGCATTCGTTGTTGGAGCGTTCTGATAGAAAACCAAACTGAGTTGGAAATAAACTTTTGAATGATTTTAAAAGTTACTTTTAATATTAAATATAACATTAATTAATTTAACACTTTAATGTAATATTGGTTTAAGTTTCAATATCAGCTTTAAAATTTTGAAGTAAGTTTATTGGGGTTTTGAACGGGAATTGAAATATGAAGCATGAACTATAATATTGTTTAATTTTAAATTTGCCAACGAAACACTCGTTTCCAAGTAACCTAAAAATTAAAATAATTTAAAATACAGCTGTTAAAGTATTTATACATTTCATTTGAAAACACTTAAATAATCATGAAGACATTGCTGAAGTCCGTGCCTGCAAGTTTCTCTTTGGTCCATTTATCAAACTTCTCTGCAAGAGCCGGCGTCATCAAAGTCCGCCATTCTCCAGCCTTCCCAGTTATCAAACTTCCTCTTTTGGTTTTACTTCCGGCGATTTCTACAGGTTCTTTCTCTTTAGTTTCTTTTACTTCATTCAATTGACCAGCCAACTTCGTCTGCACTTCTGGCTCTAAAGGGACTTCAAGAAAGGTCGCAGTCTTCTTCAAAACGGATGCCATGCTCTAGAAAAAATACGTGAATTAGTTGAGTGTGAGGGCGTTAATTGCTACTAAAGAACCAATATGTGCTCTGGTTGCTAGCAGGTGAACTGTTGTAGTTATTTGAGCAGTAAACAGTTAATCATAAGATAAAATTAATAAAATATACCCTTTTATGAATAAAATGTGTTCACTTTTTATTCGAAGCACGAACGGTATAAAGTTCAAAGACTAACCATCATATTCCCAACTATGCCCTGTTTATCTTTCCCTTTTATTTATATTTCTTTAGTATTTTAACTGGTGAACTTTTATTTTAAAACATTTAGACCTACAACAGTGTTTATAAAATTAATATGTAGAAGCCAATGCTTAATGTACAACCAATGCTTAAAGTAACGAAGAATATTAGTACAGTTAAAACGAAGGCCTAGTACGTAAAACGATACAGATTTAACAACACGTATTTTGTACACAATGTGTTTTGTATACACATACTTTAAATCTGAGAAACTTAATTACCTGTGACATCTCTTCATAAGTAATGAAAAGGAGGTTCGATTCTTTCCTCCTCTCCCAAAATGACAAAACATGTTCCCAGAAAGGACTGTAGACCACTGAAACACATAAAGACATCCCTTTAGATTCATTTAACAAATTATTGGAAACCCCAACACTGTTTTGATTCAGGCTTCACTTTGGAACTAAATTTGAGATGTGCAAGTCATGCAGAAATATTACGAAACTAATACGGTTACACGTAACTAGACGGTCAAATACATTACAACACTTTAGTCAGCACTAAAATGTACAGCAATGTGTATAAATCATAAACTCAGTTTAATCGTTTTTCTTATCATGAACCACTAGATTTAGTTATTCTTTCGGACGACAATTATGTTATGGGAGGTAGATAACGCAAAGACGCCACATGGCTGAGGCAGGAAAACCTATGTTGTTGAGGCAGCCCACGCCCAGAATGCGCTTTGAGGGAATTCTTTTAAGATTCTCTAGTAGAGCTACTAACGCACGCGCAAGTTCGTTCGTTCCCGTGTAAATCGCACAATCGGACAAACTCGAGCAGGTAGAGCCGAGGGGGGGGGGAGAAATACGGCGAGAGACGGCAGCGCTCGCAGCGCTATCTGTGCGTGGGCTGCCTAACCATGTTGATTTTCCTGCCTCAGCCATGTGACATCTATGCGCTATCTAGACCTACCATAAACATTATCTTCCATTAACATTTATACATAATCTTACTGTTTTATTGTAAATTCTTTATTTCTCAAAAATGAAAATACTAAGGTTCTTACCTTTGTCCTTGTAGAACGCCTCAAAGAACTGCTCTTGCGATTCGGAGTATTGGTAAAACCTTTGATAATGACTAAAATACGCCAATGCAGCGTCCTTCGGGTTGCGGCCCACATAAATGATCTAAAACAGAATTATTGAAGTTGTTAAATTACTGGTTTTAAATCAAACGTATTTGATTTGAGACGAGTAAAGACAGGGAACTAGTTGATGAAGTTTTAGTAGTAACACAGTTATATGGAATACTGCACTTAACATCCTTGGTATTTATTTAATCATATTTTAATACTGTATGGTTGTGTTGATGTCGCAAACGTTTAAGAATATTCTACAAATATTTTCATATATTCAACTGTCATGGACAAATTATCTTTTAAAATAGTAAAAAAGGTAATTAAGACCAAGATAATAGTAATAATTAATTTGAGCGAAGAGATTTTTAAAATTACACGCCAGGACATAAAAGTACGATACTGGCCCAAATGCAAAAGAACGGTTGATTTTTTAATCGACAGCAAACAACGAGCATGTTGAAAATAACATATTTTTTAGTATAATCAAATTTAAATAATCTGCCATATCTTGCAAAGAATCGCGTTGGACACAGCGAAACAAAATTGAAAGTGCTTGTAACCTATGGCTATTTATATGGACGCAATTCGCAAACTTCTCTACCCTGTAGTACATAATATATTTATTTTACTTTAGGGGCACACATTTTCTTTAAACCCCTTTTTTATTTACGGATATACAAATTAACACAGTTTAGGTATTAAGAAAAAAAACAATACATTTTATTTAATTGAGAATTTGAAGAAACCTTCCGGCAAAATTTTCATATGTAGTCTGTATGTTCAGTTATGTTGCTTTTGAATTAAAACATAACAAATGACGCCTCAACCGGAAAAATCACTTATGAACAAATATATTTTATGTTTAATTATTGAACAGTAATTTGAACCCAAAAACAACTTCAACGAGAATTTTACCAAGAAAAGAAAACTTTAGTCGAGATAGTTTCGAGTGAACAGCCCTGAAGGCTGTTGTAATCGAGACGACTTGTGGAAAAAGCTCGATTCACCAAAGTTAATCAGCAGTTTACCTTCATTAGCGACGTCACGTTACACGCCTGCCTTGCACCTAAATCTGGAGCCTCTATTGTTAATCCCCCATTGTTACCTTGCTAAAATGTCACTCACGAATATTATGTAAGATTACTAAAATCCTCACATAAATGATTTGCAGTTTAATTTTTATGAATCGTTAGTAAGATAAATTGGTTATTAAACTAGAGTTTTCGTCAAAAACAGCAACACTGACATATGAAAACAGTTAGAACGATTGAAAACTTAACTAAATACAATTAGAGAGAACCAACTACACAACAAATAAAATAATTTAAAATATCAAATCAAATTTATATAAAAGAATATTCTTCCAATAAACTTCAAAATAAATTATGCTACGGAAAGGAATAACAGATGATGTATTTTCAGTGAATTTTCATGGTACCACTGTCATGGTGCATAGTCATATGTATTCTAAACACACGATACCCACGTTGTATAACTAGATTTAGTATGTATAAATAACCATAATATCTCGGATCTTCCATTTGCCGGGTGATTATGCTAACCATTACACCATCCGCCCCACATGTTTATGCCTTCAAATGTAGAAGTATTTAAATCTGAATGTTTATCCTAATCATGTAACTGTCAATATAGTGACTTTTCAATAAGCTAGTGAGAAATCCGGGCTTCGAGTTCCGGTTCAATTCTCACATTTTGTCTTCAAATTTATTTAGTAATATTATTGTTCGATATTTTTAACGTTTTGTCATTAATTAATACTCTAAATTTAAAGAATAATACGTAATATTGCTTTAAATTTCTGCCAATTAAAAGTAATTTCTTTTATAAGTATTGCAATTAAAACCCAATAAAACATGATCGTAATGTTGTTATAAAATAATATGTTAAACTATTTCCCACCAATGTGAGCACTTTTTTTACAAGTTGTTAAAATGCTAGAAAAAATTTATATAACATGCATTGTACAAGCAAAACGCTGTTTAATTAAACTGTTTTTGATTTGAATATACTTTTCTAGTCGAAAATCACTAGATAATTTTCCCAGGGCTAAGACAGAAGAAACCAATATTGTTAAGATCAGGCTTATACTGTATAGTAATTAATAAGCACTTTCGTTACTAGCCTTGGGCTTTTGAGTCCACAGTTGTGCAGGCAGCAGCTCCAGGGGTAGATGAGACTTGATGTAGCGAGGAGAGGGTGCAACTTCCACCTGGCCTACCGTGTCCTCCTGCTCCGCCCCCTCGGGCCACAGGCTCACAAACCTACACCACACCACAATACACAGCATATAATAATGTAGGTAAATTGTTTCTAATGTTCTGTGTTATGTTTTAGGTTACTTTCACCTGAAGACGGGATTAGATTGCAGATCCCGAAACGCCGTGATCTTTTCGCTCACTAACGGTGGAAAATGTCCGCAATAACAGTTAAACTTCTGAAACCCTCCCATCGTTAACAACAAACTTAAAAAAAAACTTGGGTAGTTGTGTGAGTGCGAATGTTTTTTTAATGTTAGTTTTGAATTAAGGTTGAGTCGGGTAAGCGGTATGTAAAACCAATACACGGTGGTAAATGCCAGGACGAGTGGGTGATGTGGCTATATTTGGAGAAGAAAATCACAGCTGATTTTGGAATATTAGTAGCAAACATTTGTCATTTGTAAATCTGACTGAATTTTTAGTTTTTATGTAGAGTAGAGATGTAGAGAGTATATCATTACAACGAAAATGTCAACAGCTTAAGTGAAAGTTGAACAAAACATTATTAACAAAACATTAATTATTTTAAACCGATTAAAAACATCCCTTCAATTGTTGATGAACTCTTCGAACATAATTTTGAACAAGATGACGAGGAAGAATGAAAATATCGATAATAATAAGCCTTTTTGAGATGAAGTGTAAAACTTTCAATTAGCGAACAACGAAGGGTCAGGGGAGGTGGCTGAGGGAGGGTAGAATGGGAGGGGTTAGCGGTATTCATTAAGACAACAGACTTTTCACTAATTAAATATCTCTTCTTTAAAATCTGTTCTACTTTTTTATTTAAATTTATTCGCAATATAAATACTTTTCAAGCGTATATCTTTAGCTTGAAAAACTGTATTCATGGTGTACAAAACGTATGGATCGCATTAACAACGTTAAATAAATTAAACAAATTTCACACACCAATACATAAATAACTAAGCAACTTTTCTAAGTTAATGATGGTTTATTTCTACTGTCCATATAGATTGACCCACAAAGAGTCCGCAGACACAATCTTTAAAACATTACAGGTTGTATCAAAAGCTTTTATTAAAAATTAAATAGTGAAAATTAAATAGTGAACATTTAAAGCTTGAAGGTGACCTTAGAACCACTGCCACGATGTATAGAATGAACCTTTGAAAGTGAGATAGATACTAATATCACAGCAACACAACATTTGAATCAACACATCTTTTTTCCCAAATTTATTTCTCAAGCAGTCTTTTGGATGTTCAAAGGTTTTGGAATGGCTTAGGTTGAGTTTAGTATCAAAATAAAGGCCCCTTACAAATACACGCCCTTACAAGGTCTGTTTTATTCATCATGGACGTCCTTACAAGTCCTAAAGGAACAATCACCATTATGTTTACTGTCAAACGTTTGAAATGAACTTTGTATTATTGTTTTTTTACAAATAGGCTATGCTCTCGTTAAAAGCCTCTCTAAAGACTTCTTTAGTAGGCCATTAGTAGGCAGTAGACGACCACAAACTTATTAATTTGTCTACTACTCAGAACTACTCTTAAAATTGCTTGAAATGATGTCGTTGATAGGTGAAATGTGATTGATTCATTTAACTAACTTTAAAAGTTATGTAATTGGCTCCACGCTTTGGATGCACACACCAATAAAGGATTGGGTATTTATGCTCAGGAAATAATAGGGCCTACGCTATTTCCGTCTAATTAAAAAGATTAAATTTTCAATTATCTATAAAAATCACAAGTTATGTAATTATAAAACTGTGAAAGGGCACAAAGATAGTCTCAGATTATTAGTCTTCCTAGAATAAATAAAGCTTCTCCTAAAGAATCCACTACTATCGGAGCTATTTTAATCAAACTAATAAAACCAGACATTGTCCCGGCAAGAAACACTCCCTTGGAACTCTCTCTAAATATTAAGCTCGAGCTTAACTTAAATGAAAGATTAACTCTTTGTAAAACGGCTTTACTTTTACATTACAAAGTTGATGATAAAGCTGTAGAAAATTAGTTGCGACTTACTCAAGGAAAGTGAATCGTTTGTGAAACTCGGACTCGGTTTCTGTTCTGTCCTCGTGATTGTTGTATAAGGACCACAGCATTTCTTGTGCCATTCGAGAACCTGGCCGCCAGACAAATGTAGATTAATTATCAATTAGTTATTGTCAACTTATATATCACTTTTTGATAAATTTTGGGTTTTAAATTATCTTGCGTTGCTTTGCAGACGGCTGTTTTAATGCTGTAGGCAATACAGATTTTAAGTTTAATTTTCAAGTTTACAAAGGGTTTTTTGTTGACAAAATTTAACGGGTAAAAGAACTACGGGAAGTAAAAAAGACTAATGATATTGATAACGACCAGACAGCAACACAATTTCAATTGATTTAAAATTAGGTACAATTTTGTTTTGTAATCATGTATTTATTTTGGTGCTCAAATTCCATCAAGATATGAAATATTAATTAACCATATATATTAAAATTTGATTGATTATATTAATTAATTATATTCAATTTCAATTCAATTTTTCAATTCAATTTTTTCAATTTTTCAATTTTAAATATCTTTATTTGCTCTTTTTATATACAAATTTACAGAGACAATATAATTATAACAAACTGGTATGTAACACAAATTCTATAAGTAACAAAAACAATCTAGTACAAGAAAACAAAGAACAACTAGTTAGGTGTCGCATTTGGAATGTGTTGAGACACCATCAAAAGAATACTCAGACTGGTTGAGTGGTTGAAAAATAAACGATTATTACTTAAAAATAATATAAAATATACAGCTAGTATTAAATTTAAATTAAAGTACAACTATCCTCACAAGATTCAAAGAAAAAACAATACAGAAGAACAACAAGAGAAAACTTTGTAGTACAGCAAAGAACAACATTTAAAGCTATGGTTTCCTAGAAAGCAGTGACCGAAATATGACTTACCAGGCGACACATTTTGTTTTGTGACGTAATTGACTAAAACAACAGCTGTTTAAAATTGTGTTGCGAAACTAACTTAGCCGTTATAGAGCGGTGAACTTTTTTCTAGGAAACCATAGCTTAACTAAAAAATAAATTTTCAATATTGATTATATAGTCTTTGTGAAGTCAGCTGTTTCTATACCACGTGTCATAATCGTGTATACTCGTATCTCTGCCTTGTTGCAGTAGGCCTATACGTTTTCTAATGCAGAATATTATGGTGCCACAAATGTACACACAAGGCAGTGTAAACGCTTTTCGTTGTTTAAATGCGTCAAGACACGAGTCCCTAAAATTCAATTTAGGAATAATACCTATGCACTTTAGGAATAATTCCTATGGTGTTTGTTTATGAACCTTGAGAAGCTGTAACCCACATATACTAACTTAAATAATTGAACATACCACATTTAGGAAGGAGACGAGCCAGACGTCATCTGGTCGTACTTCCAACTGCCTGATCCTCTTGGCGTAGTTACAGTAGTTCTCCGGTAACACGCAGCCAGGCGGAGACACTGTGACGTCAGCAGGAGACATGAGGGAACAAGCTGCACGGACCAGGCTGCTGAGCTCGTCCGTCAGCGAGCTGATGTCAAAGTGACACTATATAAAATGACAAAACATCAGCCACACTATTTGTGCAGATATTTGAGAAACTTATCAGTTGACAAGATAGCCCTACTAGCGATGCTTTTTATTATGTTATTTTATATATGTTTATTTATGTATTTATGTCAAATTTTTTTACTAAGAATTAAGTTGGAACGTAGTGACTACCATAGCATGAAACTTCCTCAGAAGCATTGGTCGTCAAATGTATTTGAATTTGGAGCGGCTGTAGAATTTATCAATTTATTTTACATGTTTATAATTTTAAGTTCGAAGAAAGCGGTTTGGTCAAGAAAATCATTATTTAAATTGACAGTTTTAAATTTTTGTTTTGTTTGTACCATTATTGGAGTGAGAAAAAGTTACATCTGTAATGTTTAAGACGTCTATTGAGCAAGATAGTCTATTGAGCAATAAAAATGCTATTGAGACAGACTAAAAGATAAGTGCTGATTTTTGAGAAACCGTTTGCTGCCCGGCGTTGACTAAACAACCAGACTTACTTAAAATTCCTCCACGAATTCCGCCTCTACCAACTGACCTGAACTGAACTGAAAAATTGGTTATTATTATTAATTATTTGTGTTTTCTTTTCAGTTTATTGGAAATACAAATGTGCCAGTTTGTAGAGGCACGTCTGTAGAATATAAAACAAATAACTAAGGAGTAATTTCTTTGCTGTTTGGGCGTAGAGCAGTAAACGGATGTAAGGGGGGCTCGGGAGAGCTACAGACGAGTCCGGCTAGAGAGCGCCGCCTCCTGCCGCAGCTGTGGCACTGTAGCAGGCTCGCTGTAAGCTGTGCGCTCTGCTCTGTAGCCGCCTTCACGGCGAAAAATGCCGCAGTACACGTTGAGTCGCCTGCACAGGTGGCCCTCTCAAGTCGGACAGTTAGCTTGTAAAGAGCTGAAGAACAAAGGATGTAAAAATGAGCTTTAGATTTTAATCACAAGTATATTTTTAATGTTAGCCCCTCCCCCTTGTCACAACAATATGATTTTGCAAAACGTTCATCGTAAAAAACACAGCTTGAACAACTTCAATGTTGCAAGTTTTGACGATCGTTACGTTTTCCGCCCGTACTGCACCATAAACCTAAAAATTAGGCCCACTCTGTTGCCTTAATATGAGTAATGAATGAGTAATGTTAGCAATCAATATTGTTTGCACGAGACAATCAATGCCGATGCGACAAAAACAGTACCCCAGGCCTAATCATGAAATTAAAAATTTAAACAGGTGGAAACTGAAGTTATATACGGTATACGTAATATTCATTCTTTTAAGAGCACTTTCTACTTGTATGTGCGGTAAGTACCTTAGCGACTCGTTCTCTACTGACATTAGCTCAGACAAGGGTAGAATATATGGAAGGGCCTGAAATATGTAGACTGACTATGTCTCTATATTTAATTCAAACCCGTAGGTCAAATGAAGAATCTTCATTGTGGCTGCGAGTGATGATAAAGTTCTCGCCTGCAGCAGAGGTTACGAGTTGGCAGAGGCGTAGGTTGACCTGGTGTTTACCGAGCCTAAGATAGAGCCGTGTTAACACATACTTGCCAGCTGAGAGTCAACAACCTTGCTGTGTTACACACAAGCAGTAGTTGTCATTGTATATCCTGGCATCAATACTCCTACTGAAAAGCTGGAATTTGAGCTTAGCTTCTTATAAGATTAATCCAAAATAACAAACAAAACCGTTTGGTTTAGTTAAATTTAAATAAAAAATATTTGGTTTAATTGATCTCGAAACCTATTTGGAAACCGCGCAAGGAATATGCTCACAAGATAATGAACATTGAAACTACTCATTGAGACCATTTTGAAATCGGAGTGTATCCAATGGATAACTTTATAATTAGGGACCTAATTTTGTAATAGAAAATAATGTAGCGTTAAGCAAGGCACCGCTTGATAAAACTCACTTTGTAATTGCATTAACCGTGTTAGAAATACGCTGCAAGTTCGCAGGCGCTGGTTTCTATATTTTAAAGAATACTACGTTCCCTTACTCTCAGTATCACTTATAGTTTAGGCAAAATAAAGTATAAAAGATTAAGTAATCAAAGACATTTTTAATTTCTCGACAGGTTCCGATAATTTCTGATTATTTACTCCTGACGTTGGATTGGCAAGACACTTAGTGATTTGGTGGTATATGCTTGCTAAGCGTAAATCTTAAGGTATTTTAATTTTACACGATTTTATTTCCAAAACAGTTGTTTTGATAGAGATGTCTATTCAAGATAATCTTTTCTAGACGGCCAGTACAACATAATAAAGTTTGTAGTCTTCAAACTAACTATAGGAAGGTTAAAATCTCTCTAAGCATACATATATACAGGTTTAAAGTAGCGCGTGCAGAACCAGATTCTACAAAAAGTCGAAAATGGCTGATTTCTAGCCATAATCCGTCATTTTGTAAGTTTTGAAAATAATTAATAATCAAAACCTCTTTGAGAAGAAACTTCGTATAAGCCGTGTTTGTATTCCTGATAACATTTCCAAAATACATCCATAAAACTATTTTTGGACTTATCTACAATTAAGGTTTATAGACCTACCACAAAAATACCTTAAACAGTTACCAAAATGGCTGAAAGCGGATACGACTTACACTGACTATTTTTACACCCTTTGTATGGATACTATTGTTTAGTCTACCTCAATAACATCCTTGGTAATCGCAGTTTCCTCAGGTTCATTGTTTCCAGCCACCGTTTCCTCAGGAGCCACTTCCTCAGCTGTCGTTTCCTCAGCAGTACAGTCCTCAGATCGCTGTCCCTGCTGCACTTCTTGCTTCTCTACATCCTCCATGTTGTGTTGCGACTGTTTCACTGTACTAGGCACTGCTAGTCTAGTTGACACCAATGTCATAAGTCTCTACGTGTGGATGAATGCTAACTAACCACTCACACCTAGGAACATATCTTCTGATAACAGCCAGTGTAAATATGTATATCTTCTAATTACTCTATGCGCCATTTTCTTGCTTATGTTATACGAGGAACAACTCTGTAGATAAGAAATAAGTACACAGTGTGTTAAAAATATTAAGTTAACTCAATTAAATTTGAAAATATTGTGTAGTTAATTGACGTTATAATAACTGGTTGTTGCCAATTAGAATAAGTAAATAACGCTATGTTAGTGAGTTATTAGTAAATTCACGAAATAACCTTACTTAAACATTTAATACACGCTTGACTACTACACTAGTCAGACAGCAATGTTTTGTAGCTTTACAGTATAAAATTGAACTTCATCCAAATTTAGAAACCGAGTGAAATATCTGCTAGTACTTTCTTCTGCTTATAGATAGGTATCTATCTGCTTCTATATCTACTTACACGTACACTCCACTAAAAAGCGTATCTAAATGAGTAAATACTTGGAATTTTACGTTGACAAAATAAAAACGGTTCTTACTATCGCGTTATTGAAAAAGGACAGTAACAGAGAAACTCGAGTATAAAGTGTTCTGTAACAAAACATGTCCTCTGAAGTGCTTTCGCTTCGGCCTTCGGCCACGACCTGAGTAATGCGACCCAAACATTTAGTGTAGATTACTAAAACCTTGTTGGACTTTAGGGCTTGGTGTCTATACCAAAATTCAAATATTAAGTGGAGACGGGTCGGAGCTGTTATCCAATCATTTAGTGTACATTTCCATACGCCTGCGGACTCAGCGTGTGGTATAAGTCTCAAGCTGTCAGATTATACCTTAAGGGACTCTATGTATACTAAAACTGAAATAATTAAGCTTTTTTACCATCTGTTCTTAGCGCCATTATAATGCAAATACAAGCTACGAACGTTACTGTAACATGGGATGAGTATGTTCAACCAAACTGGTTTACTAAAACTGTAGTTACAAACTTACAACTGACGTTTTAATCGTACTGATCTAGTTGTTATTTTGAGCCCAAGTTCAGTTCGGTGAAGGTGGGAGGGATAACAAGTTCAGGCGAGGCTTAAAATAACCGAGCTTTAGAGTTACTTTGCCACAAGCAAAAGCCTCTTTATTACCTAAGAGGGAGCTTATTTAGTTGTAAGCTATTTCTGTTCAGTAGGCAGTCCACAGCGCATGCAACTAACAAACTGGAATAGAGATTTAATCTATGTGTTAATTAAGTAGTTTTGAATTATGTTTGTACCTATCCTTTCAATTGGTAAAGTTATGGTTTGTGGGGTGTAGTGGAATGTGTGTCGATTTAGTTTGGGAACAAATAAGTTACGTTTTAGATAAATTCGTTTAATTGAGAATTCATAATAGTTGGCAATGAACAAGAACAGTTGTCAGTGTCTTTTAATCCAAGTTTTGTTTGAACTGTGTAACCTAATATTCATGTTTGAATTTGAAACAACAAGTGCATTTCACTACCGGAAAATTAAAGAGCCTTTAGTGATGAATCATACAAAGAAAATTATTTATTGATTATAAAAGGCGATATCGTTCATTGAACACAAGTAGTAAAACGTAAACATCATGCGTTAAATGAGTTAAATCGTTAAGGAGTATGCTCCTAATACTGAACAAATGGAACCACTTGTTCCACTAAATGTTGTTATTGAACGGATTTTAATTGTTATATTTGGCACTATGTATTTTAATTTTGCAGCAGTAGGCGAAAAAAGAAAAACGACAGAGCGGAACTTACTAAATAGTTAGATTTTTATAAAACGAACTTGATTATTACATGTTCAATATGTATGATTCAAGATTTAGCACGCTCAGAAACGTGCTAAATTAAACACATTGATTTGTCAATAATGCTTATTTGTTGTAAAGCTAATTACGCTTCAACTATTTTTGTTCATCCCTGTAGTCAATAAAAAATGACTTTATTATCGAGGACTGCAAGCCTGAGCACAACGAATAGCCAAATATCTATGACAGGGTACTTTGCGTGACCCGACTGGGCAAAAACGTTAATAATAATGACTACGTAAATATTGAAACTGCATTACCAAAAAGCAAAATAACATTATAAAATAATGAAATTCATTATAACGGCAGTTAAATTGAAATCAGGTAATGTACAATTCTTTCTAAACTAGTAAGCTATTGACAAAAAGAATGGGTTTTATTTGAGCAAAAATAATGTTAAAAGTGTTTATTTAGTTGTTTATAAATACCAACCATGTGTATCTTCCACTATGATCAACACAGATGCAATAGTACGTTCGTAATATTCAAAAAGCTGTGATAGTGTTGACAAAGACTAAAAGATTTTAAGCAAAGATTTCAAACAAAGTTGATTAGTTCGACCGTACCGTCCAATGTTCCCTAATTTCGTATCAAGTGGCCAATTTCTTTCACCAAAATTGTACTGAAGAGCTGACTTTATATGATTTCTGCTCCGGGCGTGCATTTTACAGGAAGGTAAGTCATCTTAAAACACTGTCTGGAGAAACGAGCAGTTGCTCTGATCAGCACTAAGCCAAGTGGGAACTATTATATTTATACGTTGTAAAATCCTAACTCTAATGAAACTTTTGTTCGTTGAGTTTAGCTATTAAATTTACATATAGACGTTCAGTTCTAGCGGGTCTCTTCTTCACTGAGCACGCACTCTGTGGCCACTAACCCACGGTCAGTTTTAGAGATTGAACAGAGAACATAGTCTATTGTGAAACCAGCTGTCTAAACTCAAGTGGCGCACCTACTGGCGTTAGGGGCAAACTAAGCGAAAAACTACTGTTCACTGTAAACTTAGTGATTTAGCGTTTACTTGAACTTCATCGATGTATACAGGGCGAGTTTTATTTGTCCCCCGCCTTAACTTTTGAAAGAGCAAAGATGTTGAAAACCCCTTTGGGGAATGTTTTCATAGGGTCCTGAAGTTTCTTTTGACGTACAAGATACATTTTAAAAACTTTTGAAAACTGCTCCTTTTTTCAAAAATAGTTAATTTTTAAAAGTTTGCACAACTTATCATGTAACATACCATTTTAAAGCTGTACATGTTTGATTTTTTAAAATACAACCGAACTAAAACCTTTTTATAGATTATTAATTTGAATAAAGTCAATATAATTATTTTTAACCTTAGCTAGTGCTCCTCGCGAGTTTCTTTCCCGTAAGTAAAATACAGTAGGCTATGTAAGTAATTCTACTCAAAATTCAAAATTCACTTTCTCGTCCTTTTCTTTGTGTTAATACTATTAAACTATCTGAGGATAATATTTATAAGTATAATATAAGTATTTTAAATTAACTACACATATTTCATACTAAATAAATTGATACTTAACAAAACCATCCTTGAAAATAATTTTTTATGAAACAATTTGGGTTCACATGGTTCGGCTTCTTAGGCCATGGTTATATTCATGATCCCACTCAGTATAAATAGATATTTTATACTGTATGTACGTTTTATCCGGGAATATATAAAATACGAATATTGTGCTGAATGAGATGTCGCTGAACGTGGTTTCCTCAGCAACTTGTTGAACCAGCGCAGACGCTGTTGCTGACACCTGTAGAGTCGATCAATACTTCGTCAGCACGAGGCTACACACACACTCACACTTGCACGCATCTACACAACAACATACGTAATAGTGACTCATTCACATCTACATGATTTCTCATATCATTCACACCTGCACCATACATGGCTGTAATGGTAGAGTGGGTGGAAGTGGGAGAGGAGAACATTTGATAACAAACGAACGGTCTGAAACTCATCTTTGAACTCATCTGGTAATGAGTTTTATAAACATGATTAAGATGTCATTCCAACATTCATAATCGTTGTTTCGGCTATTTATTTAAAAATAATACAAACATAAAGATGGTTTATCGTGTATTCCTAAAAATAGTGTTTATTAATGATACTGTTCGTTTATTATAAAGGGTACTTAGTACAATTTAACAAACTTCTAACCATTAACCTCTTTCTTGCAGGGTTTGAAAGAATAAAAGTATGATGGTACACGCAAGGATTAAAACTGTCTGAGTATTACGAGAACTTTGGGCATCTTTAATATTTCACTATACTCGTATTATTTTATTATGAACCAAAATTATGGTAAGGTTTAGTTATAAATAAATTATTTGAATGAACTGTAAAAAATACTCACAGTCAAAGTTTAACAATATTTTAAGAGTTTTCACTAGAACTACTCACTAATTTTGTTCTGAAGTTGTTGCTTTCTAAAAATTTGACTCGTTGGCTGTGTGGCCAGCAGAAGTATTTCTTCTAAAAAGGGTGTTATTATTTTTTAGAACGCTTATTAGAAGCTGTTACTTTCTCTGTTTGATTTGCTGACCGTCAATGTAAAGTGTGACTTTGTACAGCCGTTGTTGTTTGCCACTCTAAGATAGAAAATTAATTTTGTCACCGGTACTGATCTATCAACATTTATTTTGGGTTCTATGCTTTGATTGAGCTTGAATGTAAATTATAAACACTTTATACTCAACACTAAATCACTTTATCACGTCAAATTAGGTTTTGGTAACGAGGCAACCAAGAATCTCTACTTGTATGTCTCCTACTTTTAATGTTGTTGTTGCTTTGAATTCAAAAATTACAATATTTTAATCATATATAACCATTATATTAGTACAATACTCGCCAATTTCTTTTTAAACTTTACCTAATAATGCGTTTTTGAAAAATAATTAAAGGTTTTAACAATGTTATGCCCGTTCTGAATAATACGAATATTACGACGTACATAAGCCTCAACAATACCTTTTGTTCATTCAATAAATTGTACACTTTGATACCACTTTTACAAACCTTCCCGCATTGATTGTAATGTAGTGTTACATAAACGAGACAGGTAGTTCGTAGGGCTTTGGCCTGTTTTAAATGCAGTTTTCGTTAAAAGCTTGAATATTTTATTATGCTGTAACTAATAGGCCAAACAAGGTCGACAAGGAAAATTCTTGATGTGATTTTTGTTACTAAATAGACCCTTTTTTCAGGTGGCCTTTTCCTGCAAAGGTGTTGTCAGACACCTTGACGCTCGGCCTAGGATTTATGAATTATCGAGCAGTTTGTCTAGAAAAAGAGCAAATAGTCCCATATGTTTCAAACATAAAAGATCAATGAATAAAATTTGTCTTTCAATCACTTAACCTATATTAGCCTTCATAACAGTATGAGGTACCAGCCAATAACTTAGGTTGAGTGGTTCTGTTTCTGACAAGCTATTGATGAACTCGGTCAACTAAGCTTTGTTGTGTAGTTTCGAATAGTTTCTCTGGTGTGTGTTGTGATGTATATAACCGCAGTGGCTATATTGTATAAGCTATCTTTTATTCCAATAACATCAGATGATAGCCACCAACCAAAAAGGGTCAAAGTCTACAAAGCAGCGTCTTGGTGTTCGTTGTTTTCTTTCATGTTGGGAACCATTATATTGTGTTTAAGCATACAGGAAGTTCCGACTACTTTAGAAGTAATTCAAGCTGTATTTGATAAATCGGCAGCGTATTTTTATTTTAGGAATATAGTTGCAAGTACAAATTTAGTCACAATTCTACGGAGTGTGAAACATCTTAAAGTCAAGCCAAAGGATCAAACATTGCTTAGAAAACATATGGCTTTCTATTCTGGTTTGAAGTTTGCCCTTCTCGTTTGTATGATCGGAGGATTTATTTGCGACTCAGGGCTTTATGAAGTGCAAGAACTATTTTATGAAGCCAAAGAGGACATGATGAGTTTTGCACTTTCTTTAATAATCACTATTAGTAGAACGCCAGTGGATATATTTAATTGGACAGTTTGGTTTAGCTTTTGTATAATGACTGTGGACCTCATTGAGTTCATCACAAACAATGTTTTTCAAGATGTGTATCAGAACAGAAATATCGGAGAAGATATCTCAGTTCTGCCAATTGTAGTTGAATGTCTTTCAGAATTGTCTTTGATATCGAGGATTTCGGAACACCCTGTGCACGAGGTCGCCAATCATCCTGGATCATCATATTTGTCAAGACTTGATCCAAGTCCCCGTCCCCACATGGTGCAGCGGACTAAACTGCTAAGAACACTTTACCAAGCCCAACATGTATATTTGCTCGTGGAAAACTTCTACTACTTCCACGTGGTCACGCAGTATCTTTGTTCAATATTATTCTTACTTACTACTTTGAGTATGGCAGATGGCTCTTTTAAGGACAGAAAAGCGTCAACGTTTTAGCTATTTCTTATACGGGTTTCGAAGTAATCCTGCTGTTTTTACCTATACTAGTTCACGTTTTGGGGAGGTTTTTACAGGATTGCTTTACCGTGAAATGTAAAAGTAATATTTATAAGAATGTAGAGCCCAGAGAAAGGCACTTTATGAGTCGACTTTCACTCACAGCCGGCGAGAAATACACTCATAGTTACGCTATGCTGTTTGATTATGACCTAGAACTTGGGTCCAGTTTGTTTGAAACTTTAGTTTTAATTGCTACCAATATTTATGTTTGCACAGAAAGTAATCAACTTCAATGTTGAGTTAAAAATGAGAACTACTCAGGATAGTTAAGAACCAGAAAAACGACAAAGACAACAATCAAAAGTATAATGACTTAAACTTAACGGTATAACAACGAAATTATATATAATACAAATAAAAAATCAAATTGCAATATTTAAAAACAAAAAATGAGATAAAACATAAAAGCTCAACGATAATACATTTTAAGGACACTTAGTTTAAGCATTTTATAACAATATTTATTAATTAATTTGAAAAGAGCCATCAGAAAATAAGAAAGAAAAGAGGAATCTTGGCTCGAGGGCGAGTTTTCTTCTA
Organism: Matsumurasca onukii; assembly: GCA_018831715.1. Lineage (NCBI taxonomy): Eukaryota > Metazoa > Arthropoda > Insecta > Hemiptera > Cicadellidae > Matsumurasca > Matsumurasca onukii. The sequence goes on from CM032061.1 coordinate 44,409,778, forward strand.
ATTGGCGTTGGAAGGAAAAGCCAGCTTCGAGTGAGTTTATTGTTTTTATCATTTTGTTTCTCCGGGCGGACAATTGTATAAATTAATCGAAGCCTGAAATTTGTAACAAAGCCGATTTGCTTTTGATTTGAAAATAGTTTAACGTTCACCTTTTATTGATTTTCTACTACTGCGTACAGAATCTCAACTGAACTTAAAAATGTGTTTGCATCCATTTGTCTTTGTTTAGTTTCGTTGCAACTCGGAACTCTAAATAAATACTTGAATACATCAAAACAACTTTGGTGATTAACTTTTCAGTGTTGAGTGTAAATAATTCAGTCTCACATCAGTGTGTATTTTTGTTCAATTACATTTTGCATAGTATATGATTTTATTTTCACAGCTGATTTGTGTTTGTTTGAGCGATGGAAAGCTACAAAAACCTGTTTGTCGTATAATTTTCTAAAAAACTCAACTTTGATCTTCTGCAGAGGCTAAATTAAGGTAAAATATTCGTTTTAACTTAGTATATAATATACTGTACTTAAGTAAGCAAACCTAAAAGTTTCAGAACAAAAGAGTGGTTAACATTTTAGTCAGACGAAGTCATCTCTGCCAATAGGAATGTTATAAGAGTGGGTTGTTGCGTACAGTATGTAAAAGTGACAGTAACTTGTGTAAGAGAGATATATTGAACTAACAAGAATGTTTTAAGTAGAATGTTAAAATAAGAAAACATGATTTATTTGTTAGGTCTGATGTTCACATTTCATTGAGTGTAGCGTAGACTAGTGTTCATTTCTTCTCAAAACAAATGAATAACACACGTTACTTAGAGTAGTGTTTAAATGATACTATACCATAGCATAACTGATACGGAAAGTTGTAATTAACAATTATAATATGTATTGGATTAATTTATCGGCCATTATACATTCATTTAAAGCACATTGCCCAATTTTATTTGTACCACTTGTTCTTTGTTTAAAGTTTGTTGTTGACGATGGGAGAATTTCAGAGTTGAAACTATTATTGCGGTCATTTTCCATCGTTAGTGAGCAAGATAATCACGACGTTTCGTGATCTGCAATCTGATACCGTCTTCAGGTGAAAAGTGACCTAAAACATAACAGAAGATTAGAAAATGAGTTATCCTGAAGCAATCAGCCTGAGCTGACCAGTCAAACAACATGTAGCTGTTAAAGTCAAAATAATATATATTAAAAAAATAGCCTAGAAATCAAAATCTCATCACGCATAATACAGAACTTAGCAATAAAAAACAACTACAAAAAAAAAATAAAAAAACACGTCCAAACTCGGTGAAGGCTTTCCGCATTTTGTAGGTTAAAATACAATAACGGGTAGAACAGTGGTAGACAAGATTTTGTAATTGATTAACCTATCTCTTTCCAAATAATCACTCTAGAATATAGGTTGAAGTGAAATATTTAAATAAATATACATAGTGCAGAGAATGAAAATGGGAATAAACTGAATGAGAATGAGAAGCTGTATGAAGGAAACACGTCTTATTTAACCGTAGAAATTACACTATTAAGGACAAAGACGTCGAGAGAAGACGAGTAGGCTCACATGTTTAGCATTTCAAAGGCTTTTATATTTTTCTGCAGGAAATTACCTTGAACATCTCCATTGTTGTCTAAATGAGACTCGTAGCTTCAAGATCTTGTCTCTTCAAATTGAATTTTGTATGAGTCCTTATTATGTTTCTCAGATTCAACATTGTGATACACACATATTATGTTATGAACCACGTACCCTTGTTTAAAATTTTCTTTTCCTAAACTACTGCAGAGGAACGGTATTTATCTTTTAAGGTAGATTCGATACACTCATAGTAAGTAAATTTGGGCTTTCAACTGAAATGTTGTATCACGTATCTTAGTCTACCACACGTGCCTACTCCGTGTGAGCTAACTTCAATTACAAATTAAATTTCAAACTTCTTGTTCATAATGCATTAATTTAAGATTCCATCAGTATATGCTTTGGTATATGCTTTTAAATGTTTCAAAATTGAATACCGTACCAAGTCTTATATCGTTGAAAAGTTAATTATTTATTGATTCGTAGTCATTTTTACAATAAAATTGTGTTGACTACTACCAGTGGTAAGACAAGGTCCAATTCCGTAACTATGTAATTTAAAACTATAATAATTTATACTAAATAGGAGTATTCATAATTTCGTCTAAAGTGTAAAATGGATGGTTTATAAGGTAATTTTTCAGTTTTGTTCTAAATGAAACAAAGTCGTTGGTAGATCTAATATCTATTGGGAGTTTGTTAAATAATTTTTTACCAGCCTGAAGTGGAAGTTTATTAAACGTTTCAAGGCGATGGGATTCAAATTTTAACATATTCCTATTGCGAATTTCGTAGTTTCGAGAAGGTGGCAAACATTGGAATTTTAGAAAACAAAAATTAGAGTTTCAAATACGAAAAGGGAAGTAACGGTCAAAATACCCAAAGAGACAAAAGAATCACGACAGGTCTGTCCGAAACGCAGCCCAAAAGTCGTTCTGACTGCCGATTTTTGTTGAATTTTAGATTCAGCACAGTTAGAGAAGTTAAAGGGTTTATACCTTTCAACTACCACTAGTCTAGGCATTGTTGATCCAATCACTTTTGGGGAAGAAATCTTGTAAATTTGTAGTCGGCGCCGTTTTGGGAATTGTCTTGGACATATTTACAGCGTGACTTTAATTATATTGGCAAGTGTTGAAAACGAAAGAAATTATTTAATTAAAAGTAAGCGGTTACATAACTAAAATCTACTGAATCAGTATTTAAGATAGAACGTTAGATACACATGAGTTGTAATTTGGAATTTATCAACGATTGAACTACAAATAACAATGTATATATAGTTGTTCGATTTGTAGCAATATCAAGACTCAACAGTGTCTGTAAAAGTTGAAATGAGATCTAAAAATTGACAAAATGTGGGAAAATGTCGGAAACAAGTTGGAATCGAGTTAGCGTGAGTTTGTTGTGGTGGCAACAATATCGTTCTCTATCTGATACAGACGTTTACTTTGTATCAACTTTGCTACACTTCCTTCCTTTACAACTATGTGTGTGTGTACTCCTAATAAGCTCAATATTTGGAAAAGGCAAATATTAAGCCAGTTAAAATAACTTTTCCCTAGATTATTTAAGATAATTGTAATGAAGTTCCTCTATTTAGAAAAGAAGAAAAGTTAATAAAATGAAACTTAGTTTTAGTGTTTCTTTTGACGTGAAATATAGTTTATTCTATTTTAAACATAGCTTTTTATTTGACTTACAAAGTTATTTAATGATTAGCAAATTCAGATAGCTAAATTAAATGATTTAAAACAGTTTAATTTTATCGTCCTTACACATAAAATGTCGAAAAGTATACGTTTTTTTTAGTAATTATATTTCAAGTTGAAGTGTGTGCTCCTATCTTTGGCTAGCTACCATTATGTACCAAGTACATACCTCCAATCTGCAGAAACAGTCTTCTTTGTCATGGAATGAAAGAAGAGTGAGCCTTTGTTGGGGGTTTGGATTTAAAAATCTGAATCCAGCAGTTTTACGTTTGTAAATAAAGTTTTGCGAAATTTTGACATTTATTCTGCTTAATATCTATCAGCTGTTGTTAAAATACTTAAGAGTTTAGAAGCTTGAGATATGAAATGATTAGGTAGAGGCAACAATAATACGTAGGACGTGTGCCGCTATCAGCTGGTAACATGCATTGTTCGGCCGTCACAAGATGGCGGGGCTTGATGTGATATTTATCTGCACGTCATTCACACAGAGAGGCTTTCTCATCATGTCCGCGCTTTAATCAACCTACGCACGACAGTTACACGGAATACATTTCAATCCTCTGTGTGTTATTTAATTTAGAGTGCTTTTAGAGAATCTTATTTTATGGTGTTCATCCGTTGTGCTATAGTTTTTATCGTCCAAATAACTGTTAGACAATAACTTACTAGGCTTGAATGTAAGATCTAATTATGAGAAGTTATTAGAATTTTACTTTGCAACTCGTCTGCTAAATTATAACTCAATTTTCAAAGAGCAAAAACTTATTATATGTATTTCGAGCATTTTCAATACTCTTCATCAGATAAAAAATCTAATAATGAATCCATCTGCACCATCTTATCGCCAAATTCTATGAGAAGTTGTTAATATATAAAAGTTTGATTTACCTGTATTTAATGTTATTTAGACCAGGTCCATGCATTTAGACGTATTTTTAGAACCACAGTGCTAAAGTTGTAAAACCACAGACAAATTACTTCTCAACAATAAACATTTATATTTATGGATGAAATCTGTTTAAAACAGGTAGAATCTACCAAATTCCTAGGAGTTTTTATTGATCAGGGATTAACTTGGAAGGTTCAGGTTAACGAAACATGTAAACAAGTTTCCTCAGGAATTTTCGGTTTACGCACTTTATCCAAAACATGCTCTATTCAAATTCTTCGAATAGCTTTTTTGGACTAATCTTCCCTCAACTGTCATATGGAATAAGGTTGTGGGGAGGATGTTCAAAGTTTCAATTTGAGAGGCTTTTTAGGCTGCAAAAGGAAGCTATTAGAATCATTTCAAAGGCAAGTTTCAGGGAATCGTGTCGAAACATATTTAAAGGAATAGGCTTGTTGACACTTCCCTATCTCTATATCTTGGAAGTGATTTTATATTTCCGAACTAAGAAAACGTTGGTTCAATCTAAAATCACTCATGATTACAACACAAGAGGAAAAAACCACTTGCTAAATTGTCAACACAAAACATCTAAATTTGAACAACTTCCCAATCAAGTAGGTATAAAACCCTTCAACCACCTTCCTAAAAATTTAAAAAGTTGAACATTTTTAAGTCTTCGAATTAAACGTTGGCTGTTAAGCAAAGCTTTTTACTCGGTGGATGAGTTCATAGTTGATCTAACGGATACTATGTTCTTTAAGTTGCATTTTAATTCCCCCTCCCACCCCTTAAGCCAGGTGTTAAGTGTGAATGTGGAATGAATGTAAAATAATGTAAGTGTGAGCGTTAATGTTTCATTTTATGTTATTTTAATTTGTTTTGTTTGTTTTACTTTTTTTGCTAGACAATATTTGTATTGTACACAGCAAATATATATTGTTATTGCTATATACATAATGAGTTTAAATATCCCCCCACTTTAAATTTTGAAAAAGGAAAAAAATTAAAGCCTTTTGGGGAATGTTAAATAAGATTCTGAAGTTTGTTTTGACGTATTTTGCGTCACCCCCACCCAAAACCTGAGAAGAGAACCCCCAAAGTTTCTAAACACAGACCTCCCCTTTGTGGTACATCAAAAGAATTGAAAATTTAATAAAAATTCAACAACGCAAAGATACATTTTTTATCTCTACTCTTTTTTTGTAATACCCATTTAAAGACTACAAGAAATCAGGTTTAAAATGCTACATTTAACATAAAAAAGTGTTTATGACAAAATGTTCTTCAAAGTACTTTTTGGGATTATGTTATAGGTTTGTAATGTTTCCATCACAAGATTATCAAAAAAAGTGTGATTAAAAAAATTGTATGTGAAATTTTGAATTTTAAAGCTGATTTCTTGTAATTTTAAAATAAGTATAAGAAAAAACCGAGTCAAGATAAAACGTTTTTCTTTGCGTCGTTAAATTTGTATTAAAATTTAATTTTATTTGAGGTCCCACAAAGGGGTTGTATTTAAAAATTTTGGGGGCCCTCCCCTTCGGTTTTATGGTGAGGGGTGGTGACGCAAAGTACGTGTTTTGACTTCAGAAATCCTATAAAAACATTCCCCAAATGACTTAAAAATGTATTTCATTTTTCAAAAGTTAAGGTGGGTTGGGGGAAATTTAAAACTAACCCTGTATTTATGTTTATCAGGAACACAATAGATAGCTGGAATAGAAATCACAAACTTCAACTATATTTCTTAGTCAAAGTAGAGTCTTGGTAATGAATACAAAACAGGTTGAGATATTGGATTTATTAGCACCAATGACAGTTTTAGAGTGGGAAAAATAACATTTCGTGCGTAGTTAAAATCCCTAATTTTAATTTATAAAGCCTTGTAACTTCAAGTGCATACTCAAGTACACAATGTTTGTTGAGTCGGTACTACCTTCAATTAGTAGAACGATATTATTATTTTTACTAAGAACTCATAGGTTAAAAGGGTTCTGGACAAATACCAGTGTATAACTAAAATAGTAGTTTCTCCAGCCACAAGTTTGACAGAGAAGAGAGAGTGTTCACCGCAGCACGAACTACTTTACTGCCAAACTTTTCCGCTCCCAACTCGTCTTCAGCAAGTTTGATAGTTCTACTTCCATCCATTCTTGGTCGTTAACTGTCATAGTTTACTACCTCAAACACTTCTATAGTTTGAAATAGTTTGTACCGGCCATCACAACAAGGACGGTGTTGCAAAATGCAAACGGAGGTATAAATATTTTCCATGTTGATTCACAAACTTACTTTAAAAGTTTACAAATGACGTTTATTATAAATAAACTTTAAATAGGAGTGTATGGATTTAATGTATTTTTAGTTCTTTCTATTGAAAAAGGTGACGAATACTTAAAGCTCGTTGAAGTGAATAGGTAAATCTTTAAATTGTACAATTGGTGTTGTTGAGTTTTTTTTGCGAATCTGTAGAGAAGTTCCTGAAAGGTAATTAGTTTTATTGAAACACTTTTAAAACTTATCTTCTTAGCATAAAAGATTGAAGGAACCTAAAATGTCAATGCAAGTCTCACATGCTGCGAACTTTAAAATGTAAAACGTCTTTTGTACATTTTATCAACAATAATAAAACCGTTTTCAATGCTTAAATTTAAAATAACTTCGTTATTTTATCTTAGAATGCAATAAAAAAGAGACAACAAATACTTAAAGTACCAGACCTATTTACCTACAACTACAAACTAAATTGTCGTAACCCCAAGACACATATTATGTGTTAGTGTTCGCAACTTCATCCACACATCCACGTAACACAGCCTTACCTTGCTAAATCATCTAAGCTACATACAGAAGAACTAAAAAACACTTTATTTGCAACTTTTACCAGCTCTCTGTTGAAGGTTTTTTTTGTTTTAAATATTTAACAATCTTTATTTCCGAACAATATAAAATTGTGTTGGAACATTAACAATAAAATATATGAAACATATGAGCCACTAGCCTTATTATACCAATGATTTTAAAACTTAATTTGATTATAAAATAACTATGAAAATTGTCCAGAATTTTAAGTAGTAAGCGAGTGCTCTAAGAACTCTTCTATACTATAAAATGATTTGGATACAAGGTAGTTTTTAATTTAGTTTTAAATAATTTAGAATGTTGAAACAAATTTTATATGTAAGGGTAGTCTTTGAAACAATAATATCCCTGCTTGTGATGGTAACTTTTTAAATAATTCCAGTCTATGGTATTCAACTCTGTAGTTGTCTACCGACCGCGTACCATGATTATGAATTTCATTGCCTTGTACAAGGCGGCATTTATCGAGGCAAAACATGATAGTTTCGTAAATGTAAATTGATGGAAAAGTAAGAATGTTTAGTCTTTTGAACGAATTTCGGCACGAATCTCTTAGATTAAGATTGTCTAAGATTCGGACGGCATATTTCTGTAAAACAAATAAATATCCGTCTAACTTTTGTTTTAGCACAGTTTCCCCATAAACATGTTCCATATTTTAGATGCGGATAAATAATACCATGATATGCTTATTTTCAAAATGTCTTTGGAACAATAACCTGCTAGGTTTCTGAGCATAAAGATTCCTGTTGAAACTTTATTGCTTACATGCTCGATATGAGAGTCCCAATTGAATTTTCTATCTAGGTTAATACCTAGAAAATTGAAATTTTCCACTTCTTTGATTTGGTTATTATTCAAAAGTACCAGTGGGCTTTCATTGTTGATGTGACGACCAATATTAAAGTTCAATAATCTAGTTTTATTAAGGTTAGTTTTAAGGTTTAGTTGTTCGAAAAACTGCACACAAGTGTTAGTGGATTGAAAGGAAACTATTTCTAGTTCATTCAATGTTGGAGCTGTGAACATTAAAGTTGTGTCATCGGCGTATTGAACTGAGTTCCCTAGTGTCATACTTGAGTGCAAATTGTTCACATATAAAATGAACAACATGGGACCCAGAATAGAACCCTGTGGGACTCCGTACTTAAGTTCAATAGGGTCGGATACAGAATGATTGATTTGCACTTGTTGAGTCCGATTAAGAAGATAAGACCTTATCCATTTAAGTGGCAACCCTCTTACGCCATAACTTTCCAATATGAGTAATAGTTTTAAATGGTCAACACAATCAAATGCCTTGGACAAATCCAAAAATAAGCTCATGGCCTTGTGTTTATTATCCAAAGCCTGAATCATGTTTTCCACTAAACCATTAACTGCCTCAATAGTGCATTTATTTGTTCTAAATCCATACTGGCTATCGGACAGAATTTTTTGTTTGTCTACAAAAGACGACAACCTTTCATAAAAACACTTTTTCCACTAATTTTCCAAAGACTGGTAGCAAAGAAATTGGTCGATAATTAGTCATTTCCATCTTGTTTCCTTTTTTAAAGACTGGAACCAGCACATCATTTTTACTGTAATGGTTAATATACGTAAACATTTTTGTCCTATATTATATAAATGTATTGATACAGTTGAGTGAAAGATACATCTTATTTATACGGAACAGTACTAAACAAAGCACAGCTAGATCAAGTTACCACTACATCTTTTTTATGTTCTAGTTATTCAAGCATAATTTAAAAACCAAACGCAATCTACATTAACAGTTACAAAATGACATAGTTATAATTACTGACAAAGAACACGTTTAACCTGTAACTACTGTGCTTCACTATTTAAAGGAAATCCAAGATCACAAGTGAGAGCATTTAATCAACTAATTCTCAGACAAAGAACGGTTTGCGGAGTAAAACAACTACTCAGCGCGTCTTTTGTGTGAAAACAATGACCGAGTGTAAGCCGCTTAAAGGTGTTCTGCCGTGAAAACGCAAACTTGTGTTCCACCACAACCCATCCGCCATTGTGTCTGGTAAACCCTCTACATTAATATGCATTGTAAAGACATTTGTTGGGACAAACAGTTTCCACTCTGAAATAATACAATGTTCCTCTAATGCATAGTACAAATGGATTTTGTGCAGACAACTAGCATTCATTACGACAACAATACGATTGGGTAATGTTTATTTGGTCCAATCTCTTTAAAAATAATCCTTCGTACATTTTGAAGAGAGACAAATGAAAAAAAACGTTAGGTTTGGAGGGTAGGGGGCTTTTAACATAAGAACCTTGATACTCACGTTTGATTTACACGTTTTCCTTTTAAAATTCTATGTTTTACAGTATTACTAGTATTTCCTAACATATAAAATATATTTATTATTTAAAATGTTGAAATGTCAACCTCTGACACTGCAACACAGAAAAGCGTTCAAATGTACAAATCAAATACTATATTACCGAACAACTAAGTGAGTGTTGCTATTACCTTACTTACTTAGGAAAGGTTTAAAGTATTGGTTGACAGGCTTACCATTTTATCTACTCATAACGAGAAATAGCTGAATGTTACAGCTAGTCGTTCGCAAAAATATAAAACTAGAAATAGTAAAGCAAGTGGATCTCTGTCAATACTTTTCCGAAAAGTCTCAATATACTTTTAACCTAAGCTATATGACTTCCTATGAAATCGGTGACCGCTTATTTACAGCTGCAATAATATGATGGATTTAGCTTTTAATGCAATCATATGGTAAGGGCCACCCTCTCTTCGTCCAGGAAAACACTACCATATGATTAAATGGAAACAAAAGTTAATCGTCATTTTACGGCCATAAAACAGCGGTTGCCGCTTCTTAGGAAACCATAGTTTTAGATTGTAAACATATAACTTAAACATGAGTAAATGAGTTTATTCCAGCAATAAAATAATATTACACTATTTGACACAGTACATGCTTGGAACAAAGCTGACCAGTTTTACAAGTAGTGTGGCCAGGTTATTACTGTACAAACATAGTTGATTTCAAGTCCAGTATTTACTTGTCACTATTGTTGAGCTGCTTCCTGTGGCGTCCTTTGTCCGTTAAACTGGCATTCTTATCAGTAGGCTTACAGATAACAGGCTTGTACATATTTCAAAGTAAGACAAATCAAGGGTCAGGTTTTGATGAAAGTTAAGTTGCTAATCTGAAAATAAGGTACTTTAAGGTTGTTTTGTTATACAGAAACAAGATTTATAATACCGTCGGAGAAAAGAAAAACTTTTAATTTGGAACAAAACTTATTTAAATTATTTGAAAGTTTGATAGAAAAGTGCAAATCATTAAACATCTTTGGACCGTTATAACTGAAAGATTGCTTAAAAATATATTTGTTCACCTTCGGAGCTTTGAACATTCTCCTTTCTCCTTAAGCAGAAATCACATAAGCAGAAAGTATATTGGGTATGTTTTTGCAAAGTGTCAGACTGCACAGTATAGACGGAGAAAAATGACGATGTACTCGTAATGAGGCCAATAAATGTAGTTAACACGAGCGTAAAAACTACGTGTTCCAGAAATGTTCAGAAACTGCGTAAATACATTAACTTTGAACACGCGTCTTTTGGCCCATTTGTGAGGATTGGCTGTTTTAAAAACTGATTTTTTGTCAACCGTCTAGTTAAGAACTTGAATTAAGGTCAAGGTCTTAAATTAAGGTTAAAAAACGTCATACACGAGCTTAAAAGCCAATTTTGTATTTGGTATTTTACACTGTCTTTAATAAAGATATAAAAGGACCGTATAATTATAGTCTCAAGCATACAATTTCCAAAACAAACATTAGTTTGAAAAAGTTATTTCCAAGCACGTTTATGGCACATATTGACCTTGCATTTACCATTTTAAAACTTAAAGTTTAAAGTTAGACAACGAGTAGTTTTGAAAACTGTGCTTTGCACGTTTTCCACCCGTTCTGCGCAGCTTAAGACTGATCGCTTGGGATCAGGTGGCTCTTTCTAATGGCCTGATCATTCATCGATAACAAAAAAGAACTGTTACTACAGATACCTTGTTCTAGAGAGTAAACATAGACGCTTTACTATAATAGCTCTGATTTGTTTCACTTTGAATCTTTCCCCACAACCGTTCTATTCATAAGCTTTACTAGACCAGTATCATGTGATTACTAAAGTTACAGTATTTTAACAGTAATAATGAGTAAACATAAAAAACCTTGCTGTTAACAGTACATAGGCCTTTTAGAAAGTATTTGATACGATGAATAATTTTAATAACTTGCAAATCTTGTAGGAAATATTGTAATGCTTTTAAAAATTTAATTTTATATCTGGAAATCTGTAAAATAACACAGCTGTAATCTAGTTCTTTCGGTTCACTCCGCGTCCAAACTGCATAATTAGGTTAAGATATTTTGGCCTCGCTGTGGAACCATATTTAGTCACTGATTGGCTGAAACTGACATAACACAGGTTTGCTCCATTGGTTAGTATATATCACTCAACATAACACTCTAACACCCCCAAGAGGTCTAGAAAATGTGTAGAATTTAGTCGTAAAGCTTTGCACATATATTTCTCGATATATTTATTGATTTTGTCCTTAATTCAATTGCCTTTGAGGGCAAAATCAATGAAGCAAGAATGTGTCCCTGGTAGGCTACAAGTCTTTGAAATGTAGTAGGTAAAGTACTTCTGTGAATACCTTGACACATATCTTCATCCACCCTGTACTCCAATTGCATACGGAAACCATGACTGAGATATCTCAGGATTAAAATATAGTTGAACAACATTTTGCATTTGATTTTTAAATATTTACCTTCGTATGGTTTTTAAGTTTGCATTAGTAAAAATAATAATAATAAAATTACTGTTGTAGCATAGGAAAATAATCTTTAGTATATAGTTTTGATTTAATGCTAATGTTTTTTGAAACTATGAACAGCTCACGTTTTATCTGTAAGTGTTGGGCTACAAGGGAGGTATTCAACCCACTCCATTACGGAGATCCAAAGAGACAATATCTTGAATGTTGATTTAAACACCTGCTTGGAACGGGTTATAAGTCACATTGAAATTAGCCAGCCTAAAGAGAGTACGTTGATGTAAACCAATCTCTCGGTCAACTGAACCCATTTCAGTTTAACTCGTCCATTGATATCGTCTCGATATCGAAGCCAAGTGTTTTATGAAGGATTAAGAATTCCAACATTGTTTGGAGTTTTTAAAAACTGGATCTAGTTACTTATGACTGAAATGTTGTGGATGCCATCTTGATTGATATCTGACTTATTTTGAACTGATTATACAATTTATTTATACAGATTATACAATACGAGTGTACTTACGAGTATATACTACTGTATATGTGTTTTGATGACGACTTATATTTAAAAAAAGACCGAAAGAGCGTTTACTTGAAACGTGTAAGTTTCTGTACTTTGACGATGAGTAACAAATTTTCATTATTTGAAATTCATTTTTGTTTCCTGATCATTTTTTGTACAAAACAAAGGATGATTACTAACCTTTAAAGCAAAAATAACTGGAACGGCTAACACAATTCAAACTCTTGTGTACAGGGAAAACCTTGAGTGTACAGGGAAAACATACTATTCAATATAGCTTAGAGCGAAAGGTTTGTTGTAAATATTCGCACGAATCTTATCATTTCTAAATTGTCTGAAAAGTTAGTGTTAATCATTATGTCAACACAATCTATTATTGTACATTGACAATAAATGTTATGTTATGTTATTTTATCTAAAATAAATAACATTTGAAAGATTTTGACAGATTTCACTATGGCTGAAAACACATTTGTATTAGATAATTCTACAAACCCCTTATTTTTAGAGGTTTTAAGTAATGTTCATGTTATTATAAAATAATATTAATTGACAAGTTTAATCTTTGTATGAAAGTTAAAAGATAAAACTTATTATCACACAACTTGCCAAAAAGCCAAAGCCATGGCAGTTCAATATAACTTATTCCGTAAGCTCCCCATCATCTTTACCGTTAGGGCCGATATCTAATACTTTTGGTTGATTTTGTGACAGATACAGTCGCGAGAGTGTAAGTGAATCCGTGATGAGATATTGATCTAAGCTACAGGTGTCAGCGACTGCGTCTGCGCCAGCCTCAACAAGTTGCTGAGGAAACCACGCTGAGTACGTCAGCACGTCGTTACAACTGTATACCACTGAGTACTCTTGTACATCCCGGGTCAAACATAGACCCTGGCTCTGGAGAGTGTCCTGTATCTCACTTGATAGCCGGTTAAAGTTTGCGGGTAAATTTTGCCATTTTATTTTTGCTAATCTCAGAATGAAATGAAAAGAAAATACTTCTTACTGGGAGTGCTCCTCTTAGACATGTTTTCAACTAAAATTTTTGTTTTGTTTAATTTAAACGGATGTCTTTTAAACACAATCAATTCAGGGGTCCAAGTTCACTTTCAAATATAAATGGGAAAGAAACCTATTGAGATAACCTCACCGTTAGCACCTTGAAAATAATAATAATACAGCTTATTGCAAAGAAAATTACTGTGTTAGCAAGAAAAAGTATTAAAAACACACATACAAACCAATAAAAAAAATCAAACAAAAATGTGAACTGTTTACAATTTTCAAAATCCTACTATCGTGGAACTTTTATTGAGCTACTGTATACCAAAGTACGACCTTAGACAACAATTTCAAGGAATAAAACATGACATAGGCCGTTAAATACTACCCTTAGGACCAGTAAGGTCAACATGGCCAATTCAGTTCAACTCTAATGGTTTTTTCACATATACAGGGTGGACCAACGAGAACTATACAATTTGTTTACGCTCTCACATGGTTAATATGACAACAATGAGCCATCAGATGTTTTCAAACCTCAATAAAGTTCTGCCATTTTAGTTGAAATGGTGTTTTGGAGTCCCGATCATCGAAAAGTCAAAGATTGCTTGGATTCCACTTCAAGGTGTGAGAAGGAGTCCTTTATCAGCGTTTTCAACCATATAAAGGAGTGCCACTTAAAGGATATAGTTTTCAAAAAATGACTTGTTTCAAGTAAAAAACCATAAAATACCCCACCGTTTAGTACACTATTTAGCTGTTTAATATTTAACATTATTTGTTCAAAGTATTTTAAAACTGTGTCGTCCACATTGGTCCACCTTGTATATAAAATAATAAGTAGGTACGTACAGAATAACATATAAGTTGTGAAAATATTACCTGCTTAGGCTACACACCAGTGTGCAGGCAAGATACCTTACAATCTACTGTATGTGTTACAAACTAAAAAAAAAACGTGTACAATCAACAATATTAATAATTAACACGGTGTACAAACAGAATAATGGTGATAACATTTAGTATTATACTTTACAGATATTTAAAACTTTGAATGTAACAGGTCTGTTTCTAACTAAATTATTTGTAAGATATACAGTAAGTTATAATAATTATTTATACAAGAAACCTTTGCAAAATTACATCAGCTTTAAAATACATAGATCCCTAATTTGCAACTAGTATACTTGACTGAGCTAGAAATTCGAAGTAAATTAAACTGTGAAAGAACAACATGCGTCTGTATAGCTTTTGTTAATTCTGTAGTATAAGATGCCTGTCTCAATCACTAGTGGCCATGCTTGCCATGTGTGGATATCAGTTAGGATTCTTATTAATAGCGTAAAGTTTTTTTTTTTTTTTAATAAAACCAAAATGTGCTTCCAACTAAATTTTCTTTATCTACTAAAATTTTTTAAAATCTCAAAAGTAATGGAAGATCTCATATTAGTAGACTACAATTATTTGTGGTTCAGTAGTCTCGACACTACCTTCTTAACTACAACTTAAATTTTCCAACACTAGTAACTTTTATGAAACAAAGCTCTACAGATTTGGACTACAGATTCAAATAGCTCCCTAGGGTTGCCAATTTTTTGCCCTCGCAAAGTCGCCCAAGGCCAAAGTTTGTCTGTATGTTTTATTTTTGTCGTTCAACTAGTTATTTTATTTAACTAATTATAAATTAGTGGTCCAAAAATATCAACAGCTGTTTAGCTACACACTGGCTATGTCTTAAAACGCCTAATTACGACAGATAAAAGTACTGAGAGAAAAATATCCTTCTTATAGACTAATTCATCAATGAATAGTTGCCCAATAAATACAACGAAGATTAATATTTTTGACCCTCGTAAATCAAGAAGCTAAGTCAAAAGCGTAACCTATCGTAAGTAACTAATACAATCAGTACCATAATACATAATCATAGAAGCACAAAGTGTATGAGTAGTTATAGAAGTATCACAAGGATAAACGTAGGATGTTTACAATAAACCTTACAAATTACGAGTACAGTATGCATTTTCATGAACCACTGGAGATAAAGGTTGAATCAAACACTTTATTTAATATTGATTTAAGTAGTTTATATTGTTGTACAGTAAGCAAAAAGAAGGAATTTTAGAATTTCAACCGTTTACTGAACACTATTATGAACATTTATTTGTTGGTTTTTGTGTTATTTGAAGGATTAGAAGTAGACTACTGTCCCAAACGTACGACTATAAATCACAAGTTTCCATTTAAATCTGGTAATTTTTGGGTTTACTTGTGGTCTTCTTTTGAGAACCAAACTCAACACTAAAGCAATTTTTATCGTTACATAACCAACAAGATAACACGCAAATATTAATACAATCTTATTAAATTTAACATTTTGAGACAATTTATTATAAATAAAATAAAGTTATTATCTACAACAATAAACTATTGAAGAGACAGTATTAAAGTTGTACAGCTGTTCCATAAACACCCTGTATAACTCGTTATAAAACTCAACAATTTCAATACAAGTTAATTGTTTATGAACAACAGCTTACAATAAGCTGTTACATTTAACTGTTAATTTATACCCGTCGATTTAATGTTGGCAAACCTATTGAAAGGTGCTGGTTAAGATTTAATCACAATTTTAAAAAATAACCAGCCCCCAAGGCCTATTTATTTATTTATTCACGGTAAACACCATTTTTAAAATAAAAATGCACAAATAGCAATACAAAGACAAATAGTCTTGAGCTGAAAAAAAGAAAAAGAAAACAACAAACAAGCACTTTCTTGTAATATGAAAATTATAATGTTATTGGGAGGTTCATCCAATCCACCCCTACTTTCGTGGTACTTTATTTTTTGTATTCTTTTGGAGAAAGAAAGATTTAATGTTCGGGGTGGTTATGGGCAGACAAAAGTGGAGAAACGGCTGCTGGTGACTTTAACCTAAAAAAAATGTATGGGCGAGATAAGACTAACACAAGATGACTAAATTGCTGGTTGAGTGGTAAGCCGATTGAAACACAAGATATACAAAAATATGGAATGATATAGACAGTTCTGTACGATGGTAACTTTGGTGATAAGCGATATTAAATAGTAACATAATAAATACATAATAAATAATAATAAATTTGTAAATAATAACAGAGTTAAATATATAATTTAATAACATGGATAAATATGAATGATAACACGTCAAAACGTCCCAGAACGTCCCTATTCAAAACGTCACCAGAACCGTGTGACTAAAGAGATTCTATAATATAGTTCTTCCGGTTCATAACGCGTCCAAACATCATAATTAGGTTGAGATATTTCGGCCTCGCTGCGGAGTGCCATTTTTAGTCACTGATTGTTTCCGATTGGTACCATGTTTCAGCCAATTAGTGACTGGTTGTGGCACTGGCCGCGAAAGCCTAATTTCTAATTTTACTCGACTAATGAGTACGGTGTAGTGTACGCGTACACAGAGCACAAATTAAACATATTCAATTCAATTTATTACTGTCTTTAACCATACTTTTCAATTCAATTTATTACCCTCTTTAACCATACTTATCTAAAGTGGCAATTAGTTTGTTCACACTATTAACTGGACTGAATTGAACAATAGAAAGGACTTGACCCACAATGGAGCCGTGTCCAGGCTGGGATGCGACTCATTTGTTATCTATTGTGTCTCCTCCACCCCACAATAGATATGGCTTTACTCTCGTTATTGTTACATTACTGCTTATTGGGTTATTACAGAGCACAATAGTTTTTCTTACTACATGAAATGAGAGAAGATTGAAACTTACAGGAACACGAGTGAATTCGAAACAGCAGTTGGTGATTTCGGCTGCCTAGGTTAGCTTCTTTGTCATAATTGACGAAAAGTTAGCCTACTTTAAAACTATTAATATTTTCTTTACTCTGTATTTGAATAGTAGTATATTTCATCACTAGATCGTAAAGTGACACTTTTTGACACAAGGTCAAGTTAATGTCCGAGGCGCAACAAATGACCGAGAGTCTAAAAGACATTTTAATGATCTTTTTGTGGCGTGGACATCAGCTGGTTCAACGAGATTGTTTTGAAATTTAACACTGACGTATAGTAAATTAGTGTAACAGCTGTTTCTTCAAAACTTTTTAATTCAAATTTAAAAAGTTATTGACATTTATCCCTAGGGAGTAAAATGTCATAAAAACAATACTTTATTTATCAGGGCTAAAAAGTGACACAGTAGATAATTTATCCGTCATGATAAAAGTAACGATCATCCTGATGAATCTTTAACTATAGTCTAGAACCTAGAGTTAGCCTATAACTAATACAATCGAAAGATAATGATAACAGACAACAGGTGAAAGGTTTGGCGTGATCGTGAATGTTTGTTGTCCATTGTCATGCTGTGTTTCATGTTCATGTCCCATCATAATTCAATTACTGGTTGTGTACTGTCAGTAGCTAACTACAGCTAGCTAGGCCTGCCGGTTTCATCTCATAACGAGAACTTCGTACGATAGAAAACAGGAAGATTGTTACAAACTGTTATGTGACAACTACTTGCAGAAAACTAATATATAGATACTAAAAACGTACATTACTACGAGTATGGTAAAGTTTTGAGTTTTTAGACGGTAAAAACTAACTTAAAAGCTAATAGAAATATCGTTTTCTTTACTGCATATCCGTGTATGCTAAATTCGGCTCAAAATCAATAATGCAATAAATAACGCAATTGAAATTACAACCTTTATATGAAATCATCTCCCCATCAACAAATAATGATGACTTATATGATCTAATGTTGTTGATCATTTGAAATGTTCCTATATCAAGCCCTTAAAAAATTACAATCAAAATCTACAAGTTCGTAAAGCTCCGTTGTTTTGAAATAATTAACAGATAGTCTTCTTTGTTATGTTATACAAGGTAAACCAAAACTAAAACGTTTTCAATATTACTATTTATTTTTGGAAGAGAAAAACCAAATAACTAAGTAAATTGTAAAAGTAAAACAAATGTTGGGACATCCGAGTTAATATTTGACATCCACTCAAACATCGCGGCTAATGAAATATGGCGTCAAGCAGTGGAAATGTAAAGAAATAGAGTGGTTTGAGTAATGACAGTGTAAATACATAAATACATGTTTTATAGCTTAGATAATTTACAATAATTGTTTTGCAATCAACAACCTTTTTCAATTTGGTACTTATTCCGGTACTTATCCAGTCCTATTGTTTGCTGTTAAAAGATCAACGAAAAAACATAGTTTTAAATGTTGACAGATTACGATAATTTTGAATAATGCAACTAGCACAAATGAAACAAAGTGAGAACCGATAAAGATAATTTAGCTGAGCTATATGTATCAACGAACGTTTGACAAACTGTTATTTAAAGTATATTATGTAGTATGTTATGTAGTAAACTATTTGTATTATAAACGAAATATACGTCACAAGTGCTGTAAATATTAATTTCTTACCGTGCTGTACTGGAATGAAGATATTTTACACATAATTAGGGGCAAACTGAATTTTGAGGGGTATTGTCGTACATTTTCTTAAGTTAATGTTTAGTCAGATTTATATAGATTAAACAATACGTATATCTAGTTAAAATATACCAAATACTGCTAAATAAATTAAGAATTGATTCAAGGCTGAGCGTTGGTTTGTTATACCATATATGAAATACTGAATAACTAATGAATAGGCTTTGGACGACGTACATATCATTTTCTGGTTTCCTAGCCCTAGGATGAAGTCTATAAGAGCTACCTTAAAAGTCGATAAGAGCTTTATAACACTCTGTATATGGTTTTTTTCAGCATACTGAGTCAGGTAAAATGCATCTTATGTCGATATAACCTCCTAAATAATAGATCAGGATGCAGGTTTTATTCTAATAACATGGTAGTTTGGAATAAAAGCAGGGGTACGCTCAGAAAATGTTATGGCTGTGCTAAATAATTCTTTTCATACAGCTGTATGTTTGCTGAATCGGTTAAAAATCATATGGATTTGAAACCATTCACGGACAACTTTTATTATTTTTCCGACACAAAATGGGTAAAACACAATCATATTTATTTTTTTAGTTTTAAAATTATGTTTATTATTTACATAATGAACAAGGAGTAAATCTTAATGTTTTTTAATATTTTAATGTTCAAAGTTCCCTGTAATGGCTATACCGATTAACTATTATTTTTTAATAATAATATATTTTTTGTTTGTTAAATCTATGTAAATAAATATACAATATAAACATATACTATAGAAAAGCTACGTGGTACGGCCATAACGGTCAGACCTTTCTCTGGATATACTCTCCTTTTTCAGGAGTTTTTCCATTTTTTTACAAGTGTTGACTTCACAATATTGACCTTTGCAAATAATTTGTTTCAGCTTCAAAAACGAGAGAAAACAAACCAAAACCCAGACGTTGAAAACAATCGTTTTAGTAAAAATAGTTGGACATAATATCCAATTAGTAAACAATTGATTGGCTTGGTCCAATCATCAGTTTTAATTTTCGTAATTCCGCAAATAGCAGCAAACAACTGTACGTCTCCGATGTACCACTGTAAACAACAGATTATTGGACAAAATAATTAACCGCATATATTGAAGGTCTTGATGGCTAAGCTGCTAGTCTCTAGAGCTTGAGGTATTCGCAGTCCACTCAGCTGTGTGAGCCACGTCTAGTAGCGCACCCT
Organism: Matsumurasca onukii; assembly: GCA_018831715.1. Lineage (NCBI taxonomy): Eukaryota > Metazoa > Arthropoda > Insecta > Hemiptera > Cicadellidae > Matsumurasca > Matsumurasca onukii. Next base: position 44,429,919 of record CM032061.1, read on the forward strand.
GGTAACGAACACGGGAATTCAAACTGTGTCGGGTTCATAGCGAACCAACCAAGAACTAAGCGGATCCACGGCGGATTGGGATCTCACCCGACTCCGGAGCTGAACACTTTGGTGGCGCGGGTTCAATTCCCGCATTCATTACTTACAACTTATAATATGATTCTAAAATTGTATTACGCTAGGTTAGGTCGAGGTAGGGTGGTAGTGAGGACTTTGTAGTCCTAACTTCACCTCGTTAAACAAGTGAAACTTTATCTTTTTACCTTTTTTATCTAATCATTCGTCCCGTTTCAAATACCGTCCAGTCGTCGTCCTACCAGGCCAGCCGCGGATTATTATTAACAATGTCTGTACAGCTCAGACTACTTACAGCTTACGTTGCTTCAGTTGTATTACATGCTTGGTTTCAATTTTACGAATGGTTGTTCAACATAACTCGTTCTAAAACTCAACTAGAACTATGTATCAACCATATTTCACAAGGGTTTATTAAAATAAACAAATTAAAAGTTTGTGCGATATTTTATGAACGTGTCAAAAACTCCTGGTGCCGAGTCGGAGAGCAAAAGCCAATTATTGAATCCATATTTTACTGCTTTGACCGCGGTCCCTGCCTCGGCCAGGCCAGTCATTTGCTGTTCATATCCATGAAACACACCTTCTGTGCACACCTTTACTTACTTATAAAGATCGTCCCCTTTATAGCTAAATATTTAAATTTTTTTCACTTGTTATTACACTGACTTTAAAGGGAAAACTGATTAAAAGTTGACGTGAAAACCTCGTAACGTTGCATTGTGAATATTGATTCAACTCCGCCTTAATAGTCAGGGAGAAATTTCTATTGGAAAATTAAAAATAATTGTGACGTAAATGAGGTCACAAGAACAACAAGTCAACTAGGAAAAACAGCCATAGACCAGGTCCTTTGAAGATGAACGGTTCCGTAGTGGGCAGGCCGCGAATCCCGACGCCAGATGTGACCAAAGAAGTAGTGGATCGGGAGAACCGCCTGGCACAGCTGAACCTGAACAACAATAATCCCAACAACATGCTCGGATCCAATAACAACAACGGGTCTCAGAGTTCCGGCAGTCCAACGAGCCTGGCTAACGCTCTGGTAGCTCACAGCCCAGTGCCTTACACAGACCAACTGCCTGTGGCTGTGCAGGTTGTTTTGTCTCCAATCCAAGAGTTAGACAGTCATCAGAACACTCTGACAGCGAACACACCCGGGGCTGCGGCTCTCGCCCAAGCGGTGCTGGCCAACTCACTAAACACTGCGGGACTCGGAGCTACCACCATGCTGGCAACGTCTCAACACGCCATCACCATGGCCGTCAGCCCTGTCACTTTCACCACCGTCTCCATGAGCAACCCCATGCTCACTTCTCTAGGAATAACGCCGTCGTCAGCACCACACACGCCAGTGATACGGAGCACCACACAGGCCTCTGGTGTTGACGGATGTCACTCAGACGACAGGTGGTGTCATTGCGACAACGGACGACACATCGAGCGCAGACGACCGCAGCCGCAGAGCTAGCACAACCTCCAAGCGAGGCGAGGTGTACGTATGATGTCACTGTGCACCCGCCCTTGCGCGCGTTTAGTAATCAATCAATCAAGGCTGTGCAAGTTGATTCAACTTGAGTTTTAACTTTTTTGACTGTTTTAACCCTTTGCGGTCTCATTTTATTTTTAAATTTTCATAAAAAGCCTCCCGTATGGGTTTCCCCAGTCCCCTGTAAGCAAAATTTCAGCAAAACCCTCTCTGGTACGGCATTACCAGTCAACACACCTCTAGCGTAAGCAAAAGGCCTCACTGGATTTGATGAGCCATTTCTCTTCAGTGATCCTCAGCGGGTCATTGTGGCCCCCGCACGTGATCAACAACTAGCATTGCACCGTACCAGAGCGCACCCGGGTGGGATTCGAACTACGCTGTGACAGACAGGGGCCAGCTGTCCGTCACTATAACCACTAAACCACCGGGCTGGTCAGCGGTGAAACTCACACTTGAGTTGCCGAGGAGGGAGGAGTGGTAGTTTCGCTCTTCTCTGCTAGGGGCCGTTAGTGTTGCGTAGTGCTCGCATATCAGAGACGGTTTCAACCGTCTCCTATACTGACATCAAGCGTTCAAAGGTAATAGCGTTTGTCGACCTATAGTCGACACGCGACCTCAAAGGGTTAAAACTTTTGACAAGTGTGTGTTGACTATTTAAAATATTGTTAGAGTTTTATTATTCACTTTATTCCATACATCAGTTTTATTAGAATTGTACATCTATGTGTTTTTAACAGTTTTGAGATTTTTTGTTTAGATATTTTTTTACTGATTCTACAATTATTGTACATGATAAAATGTATGTTCAGTATTAATAGAATAATATATAAAATATTGTATAAATAAAGACGATTATAATTTTGTTGTATTCATTTCTTGAAAAGTCACGTTTCTGTTTTGATGTTTATAGTTTTTTTTGTTACTTACTATATTTTAGCACTTTGAGTATAAATTCTTCCAACTTTATGCCAATAGTTCTGTAAAATTAGGTTAATCAATTTTTAATTAATAGGATTATGATAACTGTAATATAAATGTATTTGTTACTTTTAATGTACATATTTATTGTAAATGTTTATTTTAAGTATTTCATAGCATTATTGAGCTAGGTTGAAAATAATTGCTTTGTTAGATTGTGGCGAGGCTAGGATCAGTCCTCTTGTCATTGTTCACGCTGTGATCCTGAAAGGATGTTTGGCATGTTATTGTTGTTGCTGGGCCCTGGGGCAGAGTGCCATGTTAGCTATAGTTGTGCCTAAAGAAAAGTCATGTGAGTGTTTTCGTCGCCTCGCAAAGGTTTTCCAAGACTTATTAACAAAGTATTAAGTTATGACTAGGACTCAAATGTATATTATATAAATCTTTAGGGAGCCATATGGTTCTGTATTATTTTAAACAGTGTTGTTGTACACATTGCATTTGACTTGTATATTTGCTGAGACCATGGTGCTCAATTTAGGTAGAAGATAACTGGTGAATAGCTCAATGTCACGGCTTCCATCAGTTTTTGTTAAATAGGTTTAATAAATTAATTTTATCAAAAAAAAAAAAAAAAAATTGAAACTCTAAGTGTTGTCTTGAAGGTTAAGGGGTTGAGCCTCGGCCTTTGCACAGTTTACAGACCGCCAACTGTGAGATACTCCTACCTCACTGATTTGTTTCACTCTCTCTTTGTAAACCTGGCTGTTCATGTGGATTCCGTCACCTGCTTGGGTGATTTCAACATTGATTTATCTTTGAAAACCAGTTACGAAGCAGGCTATTTACGCCGACTCTCAAAACAACACAATACGATTCAAATTATTAATGAACCAACTAGAGTGACTAGTTCCTCAACTACATTGTTAGACCACATATTCGTGGACAAGTTAGTTGAGGTTGAGAGGAACGGTGTCATTGATACATCCAAAGGGTTAAAACTTTTGACAAGTGTGTGTTGACTATTTAAAATATTGTTAGAGTTTTATTATTCACTTTATTCCATACAGGCCTCTGGTGTTCGGATGTTTGTCATTAGAATAGCACAACCTGAGGCATATTAGATTCAACGTTTAGATCAAGGCTGTGCAATTCAATTGTGACACCTTGTATTTTCTAAAAAGCCTCCCGTATGGGTTTGTTGTTTCAACCCCCTCTGGTACGGTGCATTACCAGTCATTGAACCACACCTCTAGATTTAGCGCCTCCCTTCAAAAGTGTTCACTGGATTTGATGAGCCATTTTCTCTTCAGTGATCCTCAGCGGGTCATACCCGGCGTGATCCAACAACTAGCATTGCACCGTACCAGAGCACCCGGGTGGGATTCTGTGACAGACAGGGCCAGCTGTCCGTCACTATAACCACTCACCGGGCTGTTTGTCAAGCGGTGAAACTCACACTTGAGTTGCCGAGGAGGGAGGAGTGGTAGTTTGCTCTAGGGCCGTTAGTATAGTATATACGGTTTCAATAACTGCACATCAAGCGTTCAATAGCGTTTGTCGTAGTCGACACGCGACCTCAAGGGTTAAAACTTTTGACAAGTGTGTGTTGACTATTTAAAATATTGTTAGAGTTTTATTATTCACTTTATTCCATACATCAGTTTTTTAGAATTGACATATTTTAACTAGACCCATTGTACATGTATCTAAATGTGTTGATTTCAAACGTTTCTGATATTGTGATGTTTATAGTTAAACTTTTGTTGTTGAAAACTTACTATATTTTAGCACTTTGAGTATAAATTCTTCCAACTTTATGCCAATAGTTCTGTAAAATTAGGTTAATCAATTTTTAATTAATAGGATTATGATAACTGTAATATAAATGTATTTGTTACTTTTAATGTACATATTTATTGTAAATGTTTATTTTAAGTATTTCATAGCATTATTGAGCTAGGTTGAAAATAATTGCTTTGTTAGATTGTGGCGAGGCTAGGATCAGTCCTCTTGTCATTGTTCACGCTGTGATCCTGAAAGGATGTTTGGCATGTTATTGTTGTTGCTGGGCCCTGGGGCAGAGTGCCATGTTAGCTATAGTTGTGCCTAAAGAAAAGTCATGTGAGTGTTTTCGTCGCCTCGCAAAGGTTTTCCAAGACTTATTAACAAAGTATTAAGTTATGACTAGGACTCAAATGTATATTATATAAATCTTTAGGGAGCCATATGGTTCTGTATTATTTTAAACAGTGTTGTTGTACACATTGCATTTGACTTGTATATTTGCTGAGACCATGGTGCTCAATTTAGGTAGAAGATAACTGGTGAATAGCTCAATGTCACGGCTTCCATCAGTTTTTGTTAAATAGGTTTAATAAATTAATTTTATCAAAAAAAAAAAAAAAAAATTGAAACTCTAAGTGTTGTCTTGAAGGTTAAGGGGTTGAGCCTCGGCCTTTGCACAGTTTACAGACCGCCAACTGTGAGATACTCCTACCTCACTGATTTGTTTCACTCTCTCTTTGTAAACCTGGCTGTTCATGTGGATTCCGTCACCTGCTTGGGTGATTTCAACATTGATTTATCTTTGAAAACCAGTTACGAAGCAGGCTATTTACGCCGACTCTCAAAACAACACAATACGATTCAAATTATTAATGAACCAACTAGAGTGACTAGTTCCTCAACTACATTGTTAGACCACATATTCGTGGACAAGTTAGTTGAGGTTGAGAGAACAGTGTCATTGATACATCCAAAGGGTTAAAACTTTTGACAAGTGTGTGTTGACTATTTAAAATATTGTTAGAGTTTTATTATTCACTTTATTCCATACATCAGTTTTATTAGAATTGACATATTTTAACTAGACCCAATTATTGTACATGTATCTAAATGTGTTGTTTCAAAGTCAGTTTTGAGATTTTTTTGTTTATGTGATATTTTATTTACCTGATTCTACAACTATCCGAAGATTTATTCATGATATAAAACTTGTATGTTCAGTATTAATAGAATAATATATAAAATATTGTATAACCAGAAAACATAAAGACGATTATAATTTTGTAATAACTGTATTCATTGTGCTTGAAAGTTGATTGTCAACGTTTCTGATATTGTGATGTTTATAGTTAAACTATCATTGTAATGAGTTGAAAACTTACTATATTTTAGCACTTTGAGTATAAATTCTTCCAACTTTATGCCAATAGTTCTGTAAAATTAGGTTAATCAATTTTAATTAATAGGATTATGATAACTGTAATATAAATGTATTTGTTACTTTTAATGTACATATTTATTGTAAATGTTTATTTTAAGTATTTCATAGCATTATTGAGCTAGGTTGAAAATAATTGCTTTGTTAGATTGTGGCGAGGCTAGGATCAGTCCTCTTGTCATTGTTCACGCTGTGATCCTGAAAGGATGTTTGGCATGTTATTGTTGTTGCTGGGCCCTGGGGCAGAGTGCCATGTTAGCTATAGTTGTGCCTAAAGAAAAGTCATGTGAGTGTTTTCGTCGCCTCGCAAAGGTTTTCCAAGACTTATTAACAAAGTATTAAGTTATGACTAGGACTCAAATGTATATTATATAAATCTTTAGGGAGCCATATGGTTCTGTATTATTTTAAACAGTGTTGTTGTACACATTGCATTTGACTTGTATATTTGCTGAGACCATGGTGCTCAATTTAGGTAGAAGATAACTGGTGAATAGCTCAATGTCACGGCTTCCATCAGTTTTGTTAAATAGGTTTAATAAATTAATTTTATCAAAAAAAAAAAAAAAAAAAATTGAAACTCTAAGTGTTGTCTTGAAGGTTAAGGGGTTGAGCCTCGGCCTTTGCACAGTTTACAGACCGCCAACTGTGAGATACTCCTACCTCACTGATTTGTTTCTCTCTCTTTGTAAACCTGGCTGTTCATGTGGATTCCGTCACCTGCTTGGGTGATTTCAACATTGATTTATCTTTGAAAACCAGTTACGAAGCAGGCTATTTACGCCGACTCTCAAAACAACACAATTAATGAACCAACCAGTTCCTCAACTACATTGTTAAGACATGTCACTTGTATTTACGTTTAAAATATTGTTGTGTGCAGACCTCTGTGAGTTGACGGACTTGAGTTTTCTTTTGACTGTTTTAACCCTTTGCGGTCTCATTTTATTTTTAAATTTTCATAAAAAGCCTCCCGTATGGGTTTCCCCAGTCCCCTGTAAGCAAAATTTCAGCAAAACCCCTCTCTGGTACGGTGCATTACCAGTCATTGAACCACACCTCTAAGCGCGGGGATTTAGCGCCTCCCTAAGCTCAAAAAGTGCCACTCTCCGCCTCACTGGATTTGATGAGCCATTTTCTCTTCAGTGATCCTCAGCGGGTCATTGTGGCCCCCGCACCCGGCGTGATCCAACAACTAGCATTGCACCGTACCAGAGCGCACCCGGGTGGGATTCGAACCCACGCTGTGACAGACAGGGGCCAGCTGTCCGTCACTATAACCACTAAACCACCGGGCTGTTTGTCGTGAGCGGTGAAACTCACACTTGCCGAGGAGGGGAGGGTGGTAGTTTCGCTCTTCTCTGCTAGGGGCCGTTAGTGTTGCGTAGTGCTCGCATATCAGAGACGGTTTCAACCGTCTCCTATACTGCACATCAAGCGTTCAAAGGTAATAGCGTTTGTCGACCTATAGTCGACACGCGACCTCAAAGGGTTAAAACTTTTGACAAGTGTGTGTTGACTATTTAAAATATTGTTAGAGTTTTATTATTCACTTTATTCCATACATCAGTTTTATTAGAATTGACATATTTTAACTAGACCCAATTATTGTACATGTATCTAAATGTGTTGTTTCAAAGTCAGTTTTGAGATTTTTTGTTTATGTGATATTTTATTTACCTGATTCTACAACTATCCGAAGATTTATTCATGATAAAAACTTGTATGTTCAGTATTAATAGAATAATATATAAAATATTGTATAACCAGAAAACATAAAGACGATTATAATTTTGTAATAACTGTATTCATTGTGCTTGAAAGTTGATTGTCAACGTTTCTGATATTGTGATGTTTATAGTTAAACTATCATTGTAATGAGTTGAAAACTTACTATATTTTAGCACTTTGAGTATAAATTCTTCCAACTTTATGCCAATAGTTCTGTAAAATTAGGTTAATCAATTTTAATTAATAGGATTATGATAACTGTAATATAAATGTATTTGTTACTTTTAATGTACATATTTATTGTAAATGTTTATTTTAAGTATTTCATAGCATTATTGAGCTAGGTTGAAAATAATTGCTTTGTTAGATTGTGGCGAGGCTAGGATCAGTCCTCTTGTCATTGTTCACGCTGTGATCCTGAAAGGATGTTTGGCATGTTATTGTTGTTGCTGGGCCCTGGGGCAGAGTGCCATGTTAGCTATAGTTGTGCCTAAAGAAAAGTCATGTGAGTGTTTTCGTCGCCTCGCAAAGGTTTTCCAAGACTTATTAACAAAGTATTAAGTTATGACTAGGACTCAAATGTATATTATATAAATCTTTAGGGAGCCATATGGTTCTGTATTATTTTAAACAGTGTTGTTGTACACATTGCATTTGACTTGTATATTTGCTGAGACCATGGTGCTCAATTTAGGTAGAAGATAACTGGTGAATAGCTCAATGTCACGGCTTCCATCAGTTTTTGTTAAATAGGTTTAATAAATTAATTTTATCAAAAAAAAAAAAAAAAAAAATTGAAACTCTAAGTGTTGTCTTGAAGGTTAAGGGGTTGAGCCTCGGCCTTTGCACAGTTTACAGACCGCCAACTGTGAGATACTCCTACCTCACTGATTTGTTTCACTCTCTCTTTGTAAACCTGGCTGTTCATGTGGATTCCGTCACCTGCTTGGGTGATTTCAACATTGATTTATCTTTGAAAACCAGTTACGAAGCAGGCTATTTACGCCGACTCTCAAAACAACACAATACGATTCAAATTATTAATGAACCAACTAGAGTGACTAGTTCCTCAACTACATTGTTAGACCACATATTCGTGGACAAGTTAGTTGAGGTTGAGAGGAACAGTGTCATTGATACATCAAAGGGTTAAAACTTTTGACAAGTGTGTGTTGACTATTTAAAATATTGTTAGAGTTTTATTATTCACTTTATTCCATACATCAGTTTTATTAGAATTGACATATTTTAACTAGACCCAATTATTGTACATGTATCTAAATGTGTTGTTTCAAAGTCAGTTTTGAGATTTTTTTGTTTATGTGATATTTTATTTACCTGATTCTACAACTATCCGAAGATTTATTCATGATAAAACTTGTATGTTCAGTATTAATAGAATAATATATAAAATATTGTATAACCAGAAAACATAAAGACGATTATAATTTTGTAATAACTGTATTCATTGTGCTTGAAAGTTGATTGTCAACGTTTCTGATATTGTGATGTTTATAGTTAAACTATCATTGTAATGAGTTGAAAACTTACTATATTTTAGCACTTTGAGTATAAATTCTTCCAACTTTATGCCAATAGTTCTGTAAAATTAGGTTAATCAATTTTTAATTAATAGGATTATGATAACTGTAATATAAATGTATTTGTTACTTTTAATGTACATATTTATTGTAAATGTTTATTTTAAGTATTTCATAGCATTATTGAGCTAGGTTGAAAATAATTGCTTTGTTAGATTGTGGCGAGGCTAGGATCAGTCCTCTTGTCATTGTTCACGCTGTGATCCTGAAAGGATGTTTGGCATGTTATTGTTGTTGCTGGGCCCTGGGGCAGAGTGCCATGTTAGCTATAGTTGTGCCTAAAGAAAAGTCATGTGAGTGTTTTCGTCGCCTCGCAAAGGTTTTCCAAGACTTATTAACAAAGTATTAAGTTATGACTAGGACTCAAATGTATATTATATAAATCTTTAGGGAGCCATATGGTTCTGTATTATTTTAAACAGTGTTGTTGTACACATTGCATTTGACTTGTATATTTGCTGAGACCATGGTGCTCAATTTAGGTAGAAGATAACTGGTGAATAGCTCAATGTCACGGCTTCCATCAGTTTTTGTTAAATAGGTTTAATAAATTAATTTTATCAAAAAAAAAAAAAAAAAAATTGAAACTCTAAGTGTTGTCTTGAAGGTTAAGGGGTTGAGCCTCGGCCTTTGCACAGTTTACAGACCGCCAACTGTGAGATACTCCTACCTCACTGATTTGTTTCACTCTCTCTTTGTAAACCTGGCTGTTCATGTGGATTCCGTCACCTGCTTGGGTGATTTCAACATTGATTTATCTTTGAAAACCAGTTACGAAGCAGGCTATTTACGCCGACTCTCAAAACAACACAATACGATTCAAATTATTAATGAACCAACTAGAGTGACTAGTTCCTCAACTACATTGTTAGACCACATATTCGTGGACAAGTTAGTTGAGGTTGAGAGGAACGGTGTCATTGATACATCCAAAGGGTTAAAACTTTTGACAAGTGTGTGTTGACTATTTAAAATATTGTTAGAGTTTTATTATTCACTTTATTCCATACATCAGTTTTATTAGAATTGACATATTTTAACTAGACCCAATTATTGTACATGTATCTAAATGTGTTGTTTCAAAGTCAGTTTTGAGATTTTTTGTTTATGTGATATTTTATTTACCTGATTCTACAACTATCCGAAGATTTATTCATGATAAAACTTGTATGTTCAGTATTAATAGAATAATATATAAAATATTGTATAACCAGAAAACATAAAGACGATTATAATTTTGTAATAACTGTATTCATTGTGCTTGAAAGTTGATTGTCAACGTTTCTGATATTGTGATGTTTATAGTTAAACTATCATTGTAATGAGTTGAAAACTTACTATATTTTAGCACTTTGAGTATAAATTCTTCCAACTTTATGCCAATAGTTCTGTAAAATTAGGTTAATCAATTTTTAATTAATAGGATTATGATAACTGTAATATAAATGTATTTGTTACTTTTAATGTACATATTTATTGTAAATGTTTATTTTAAGTATTTCATAGCATTATTGAGCTAGGTTGAAAATAATTGCTTTGTTAGATTGTGGCGAGGCTAGGATCAGTCCTCTTGTCATTGTTCACGCTGTGATCCTGAAAGGATGTTTGGCATGTTATTGTTGTTGCTGGGCCCTGGGGCAGAGTGCCATGTTAGCTATAGTTGTGCCTAAAGAAAAGTCATGTGAGTGTTTTCGTCGCCTCGCAAAGGTTTTCCAAGACTTATTAACAAAGTATTAAGTTATGACTAGGACTCAAATGTATATTATATAAATCTTTAGGGAGCCATATGGTTCTGTATTATTTTAAACAGTGTTGTTGTACACATTGCATTTGACTTGTATATTTGCTGAGACCATGGTGCTCAATTTAGGTAGAAGATAACTGGTGAATAGCTCAATGTCACGGCTTCCATCAGTTTTGTTAAATAGGTTTAATAAATTAATTTTATCAAAAAAAAAAAAAAAAAAAAATTGAAACTCTAAGTGTTGTCTTGAAGGTTAAGGGGTTGAGCCTCGGCCTTTGCACAGTTTACAGACCGCCAACTGTGAGATACTCCTACCTCACTGATTTGTTTCACTCTCTCTTTGTAAACCTGGCTGTTCATGTGGATTCCGTCACCTGCTTGGGTGATTTCAACATTGATTTATCTTTGAAAACCAGTTACGAAGCAGGACTATTTACGCCGACTCTCAAAACAACACAATAGAAAACGCAATTCTGAAAGTGAGGGTGTGGGTGTTGTGGTGCGTCAGCTTGACCCTCTAAGCGGGGATTTAGCGCCTCCCTAAGCTCAAGTGCCACCTCCGCCTCACTGGATTTGATGAGCCATTTTCTCTTCAGTGATCCTCAGCGGGTCATTGTGGCCCCGCACCCGGCGTGATCCAACAACTAGCATTGCACCGTACCAGAGCGCACCCGGGTGGGATTCGACGCTGTGACAGACAGGGGCCAGCTGTCCGTCACTATAACCACTAAACCACCGGGCTGTTTGTCGTAAGCGGTGAAACTCACACTTGAGTTGCCGAGGAGGGGGGAGGGAGTGGTAGTTTCGCTCTTCTCTGCTAGGGGCCGTTAGTGTTGCGTAGTGCTCGCATATCAGAGACGGTTTCAACCGTCTCCTATACTGCACATCCAAGCGTTCAAAAGGTAATAGCGTTTGTCGACCTATAGTCGACACGCGACCTCAAAGGGTTAAAAACTTTTGACAAGTGTGTGTTGACTATTTAAAATATTGTTAGAGTTTTATTATTCACTTTATTCCATACATCAGTTTTATTAGAATTGACATATTTTAACTAGACCCAATTATTGTACATGTATCTAAATGTGTTGTTTCAAAGTCAGTTTTGAGATTTTTTTGTTTATGTGATATTTTATTTACCTGATTCTACAACTATCCGAAGATTTATTCATGATAAAAACTTGTATGTTCAGTATTAATAGAATAATATATAAAATATTGTATAACCAGAAAACATAAAGACGATTATAATTTTGTAATAACTGTATTCATTGTGCTTGAAAGTTGATTGTCAACGTTTCTGATATTGTGATGTTTATAGTTAAACTATCATTGTAATGAGTTGAAAACTTACTATATTTTAGCACTTTGAGTATAAATTCTTCCAACTTTATGCCAATAGTTCTGTAAAATTAGGTTAATCAATTTTAATTAATAGGATTATGATAACTGTAATATAAATGTATTTGTTACTTTTAATGTACATATTTATTGTAAATGTTTATTTTAAGTATTTCATAGCATTATTGAGCTAGGTTGAAAATAATTGCTTTGTTAGATTGTGGCGAGGCTAGGATCAGTCCTCTTGTCATTGTTCACGCTGTGATCCTGAAAGGATGTTTGGCATGTTATTGTTGTTGCTGGGCCCTGGGGCAGAGTGCCATGTTAGCTATAGTTGTGCCTAAAGAAAAGTCATGTGAGTGTTTTCGTCGCCTCGCAAAGGTTTTCCAAGACTTATTAACAAAGTATTAAGTTATGACTAGGACTCAAATGTATATTATATAAATCTTTAGGGAGCCATATGGTTCTGTATTATTTTAAACAGTGTTGTTGTACACATTGCATTTGACTTGTATATTTGCTGAGACCATGGTGCTCAATTTAGGTAGAAGATAACTGGTGAATAGCTCAATGTCACGGCTTCCATCAGTTTTTGTTAAATAGGTTTAATAAATTAATTTTATCAAAAAAAAAAAAAAAAAAATTGAAACTCTAAGTGTTGTCTTGAAGGTTAAGGGGTTGAGCCTCGGCCTTTGCACAGTTTACAGACCGCCAACTGTGAGATACTCCTACCTCACTGATTTGTTTCACTCTCTTTGTAAACCTGGCTGTTCATGTGGATTCCGTCACCTGCTTGGGTGATTTCAACATTGATTTATCTTTGAAAACCAGTTACGAAGCAGGCTATTTACGCCGACTCTCAAAACAACACAATACGATTCAAATTATTAATGAACCAACTAGAGTGACTAGTTCCTCAACTACATTGTTAGACCACATATTCGTGGACAAGTTAGTTGAGGTTGAGAGGAACGGTGTCATTGATACATCCAAAGGGTTAAAACTTTTGACAAGTGTGTGTTGACTATTTAAAATATTGTTAGAGTTTTATTATTCACTTTATTCCATACATCAGTTTTATTAGAATTGACATATTTTAACTAGACCCAATTATTGTACATGTATCTAAATGTGTTGTTTCAAAGTCAGTTTTGAGATTTTTTGTTTATGTGATATTTTATTTACCTGATTCTACAACTATCCGAAGATTTATTCATGATAAAACTTGTATGTTCAGTATTAATAGAATAATATATAAAATATTGTATAACCAGAAAACATAAAGACGATTATAATTTTGTAATAACTGTATTCATTGTGCTTGAAAGTTGATTGTCAACGTTTCTGATATTGTGATGTTTATAGTTAAACTATCATTGTAATGAGTTGAAAACTTACTATATTTTAGCACTTTGAGTATAAATTCTTCCAACTTTATGCCAATAGTTCTGTAAAATTAGGTTAATCAATTTTTAATTAATAGGATTATGATAACTGTAATATAAATGTATTTGTTACTTTTAATGTACATATTTATTGTAAATGTTTATTTTAAGTATTTCATAGCATTATTGAGCTAGGTTGAAAATAATTGCTTTGTTAGATTGTGGCGAGGCTAGGATCAGTCCTCTTGTCATTGTTCACGCTGTGATCCTGAAAGGATGTTTGGCATGTTATTGTTGTTGCTGGGCCCTGGGGCAGAGTGCCATGTTAGCTATAGTTGTGCCTAAAGAAAAGTCATGTGAGTGTTTTCGTCGCCTCGCAAAGGTTTTCCAAGACTTATTAACAAAGTATTAAGTTATGACTAGGACTCAAATGTATATTATATAAATCTTTAGGGAGCCATATGGTTCTGTATTATTTTAAACAGTGTTGTTGTACACATTGCATTTGACTTGTATATTTGCTGAGACCATGGTGCTCAATTTAGGTAGAAGATAACTGGTGAATAGCTCAATGTCACGGCTTCCATCAGTTTTTGTTAAATAGGTTTAATAAATTAATTTTATCAAAAAAAAAAAAAAAAAAAAAAATTGAAACTCTAAGTGTTGTCTTGAAGGTTAAGGGGTTGAGCCTCGGCCTTTGCACAGTTTACAGACCGCCAACTGTGAGATACTCCTACCTCACTGATTTGTTTCACTCTCTCTTTGTAAACCTGGCTGTTCATGTGGATTCCGTCACCTGCTTGGGTGATTTCAACATTGATTTATCTTTGAAAACCAGTTACGAAGCAGGCTATTTACGCCGACTCTCAAAACAACACAATACGATTCAAATTATTAATGAACCAACTAGAGTGACTAGTTCCTCAACTACATTGTTAGACCACATATTCGTGGACAAGTTAGTTGAGGTTGAGAGGAACGGTGTCATTGATACATCAAAGGGTTAAAAACTTTTGACAAGTGTGTGTTGACTATTTAAAATATTGTTAGAGTTTTATTATTCACTTTATTCCATACATCAGTTTTATTAGAATTGACATATTTTAACTAGACCCAATTATTGTACATGTATCTAAATGTGTTGTTTCAAAGTCAGTTTTGAGATTTTTTTGTTTATGTGATATTTTATTTACCTGATTCTACAACTATCCGAAGATTTATTCATGATAAAACTTGTATGTTCAGTATTAATAGAATAATATATAAAATATTGTATAACCAGAAAACATAAAGACGATTATAATTTTGTAATAACTGTATTCATTGTGCTTGAAAGTTGATTGTCAACGTTTCTGATATTGTGATGTTTATAGTTAAACTATCATTGTAATGAGTTGAAAACTTACTATATTTTAGCACTTTGAGTATAAATTCTTCCAACTTTATGCCAATAGTTCTGTAAAATTAGGTTAATCAATTTTTAATTAATAGGATTATGATAACTGTAATATAAATGTATTTGTTACTTTTAATGTACATATTTATTGTAAATGTTTATTTTAAGTATTTCATAGCATTATTGAGCTAGGTTGAAAATAATTGCTTTGTTAGATTGTGGCGAGGCTAGGATCAGTCCTCTTGTCATTGTTCACGCTGTGATCCTGAAAGGATGTTTGGCATGTTATTGTTGTTGCTGGGCCCTGGGGCAGAGTGCCATGTTAGCTATAGTTGTGCCTAAAGAAAAGTCATGTGAGTGTTTTCGTCGCCTCGCAAAGGTTTTCCAAGACTTATTAACAAAGTATTAAGTTATGACTAGGACTCAAATGTATATTATATAAATCTTTAGGGAGCCATATGGTTCTGTATTATTTTAAACAGTGTTGTTGTACACATTGCATTTGACTTGTATATTTGCTGAGACCATGGTGCTCAATTTAGGTAGAAGATAACTGGTGAATAGCTCAATGTCACGGCTTCCATCAGTTTTTGTTAAATAGGTTTAATAAATTAATTTTATCAAAAAAAAAAAAAAATTGAAACTCTAAGTGTTGTCTTGAAGGTTAAGGGGTTGAGCCTCGGCCTTTGCACAGTTTACAGACCGCCAACTGTGAGATACTCCTACCTCACTGATTTGTTTCACTCTCTCTTTGTAAACCTGGCTGTTCATGTGGATTCCGTCACCTGCTTGGGTGATTTCAACATTGATTTATCTTTGAAAACCAGTTACGAAGCAGGCTATTTACGCCGACTCTCAAAACAACACAATACGATTCAAATTATTAATGAACCAACTAGAGTGACTAGTTCCTCAACTACATTGTTAGACCACATATTCGTGGACAAGTTAGTTGAGGTTGAGAGGAACGGTGTCATTGATACATCCAGTATTGTGGACAGAAGAGGGGTGAAGATTACGGACCACAAGTTAGTATATTGTCACATTGTATGCAAGAGAGAAAAAAGAAGGGCAAAAATGATTAAATATTGAGATTTTTCAAGAGTCAAAATAGACGAGGCTGTTCAAGACATAGCCAATGTAAACTGGGAAGGTGTGAGCCAAGTGTTTGATTCAAATGAAATAGAAAGGTTCATTACCAATAACGTAAGAAGGGTATTTGATAGACAAGCTCCTATTGTATGCAAGAGAGTAACCAGAAAAAAGGCTCCTTGGATGAATAATAATCTGGCAAAACACATAAAGTCGAAGAATCGAACCAGAAATAAATATTTAAAATCCAGGACAAATGATGATTGGCAAGCCTACAAACAGGCAAGGAATTTAGTGAATGGTATGGTTTGGAGAGCTAAGAAAGCCTTTTCTCTGAAAACTCACTTCATCTAAGGACCCTAAGGAGTTCTGGAGATGTTTGAAACGGTGTGATGTAGTACCTGAGAATGAAAATAGAAATATTCCACACCAATTACAGATTGATGAAGTGAATAAATATTTTGTTGAAATGGGATCTAGTGTTGAAGCGAGCGAAGAACTGGTACAAAGATTTAGAGAAGCCAGCAACAACGAATCTCAGACTATCTTTCAGTTCTCAGAAGTCAATGAAAGCGATGTGAAACTAGCCATGAATAGTATTAAATCGAAAGCTGTAGGAATTGATGAAATCTCTATAGACATGGTAAAGGCTGTGAGTTTGTATATACTAAAGGCTGTGACACATCTTGTAAACGTATCCTTATCAACGGGTAAATTCCCTGATAGATGGAAGAAAAGTATTGTCATACCCCTACCAAAATACCGGCCCCAAAACCGTCCAACATCTCAGACCGATTTCAATTCTACTTGCTCTTTCGAAGATTTTGGAAAAGATTGTCACTCAGCAAATTGTAGACTTTATTGAAAGGAGAAGATCCTTCAAAACTCAATCAGGTTTTAGGAGAAATTATAGTACTTGTTCGGCCTTAGTGAACTTGTTTAGCGACTTGATTGACTCAAGGATGCCGGAAAATGTAGTTCATTGGTACTACTTGATTTCTCGCAAGCTTCCGATGCGATTAATCATAAGTTGCTGATTGCCAAAATGAAGTCCTACAACTTTAGTGAAAGCGTTCTTGAATGGGTGAAATCTTACATGAATGGAAGAAGCCAGGTGACAAAGCTGGGAAGTGAGATTTCTTCGCCGCTTTTAAAGCGACGTGGAGTGCCTCAGGGCAGTTGTCTTGGTCCGGTATTGTTCAATTTGTACACTTCTGATTTTCCTAGCAGTGTGCAGAATTGTAACGTGCACATGTACGCCGACGATTGTCAGCTGCACTTGTCCTATGACTCTTTATTTGCTGACGACGCATTCTCTCAGATCAATGCTGACCTGGAGGAAATCCTTGCCTGGTCATTTGCAAATGGCTTGAAACTGAACATAGACAAGTGCAGCGTTATGCACATAGCACCACGTGATCTTGTGGAGGCCCTGAAAGTGAGGGGTGTGGGTGTTGTGGTCGGGGGCGCGAGCTTGCACACCTCTAAGCGCGGGGATTTAGCGCCTCCCTAAGCTCAAAAAGTGCCACTCTCCGCCTCACTGGATTTGATGAGCCATTTTCTCTTCAGTGATCCTCAGCGGGTCATTGTGGCCCCCACCCGGCGTGATCCAACAACTAGCATTGCACCGTACCAGAGCGCACCCGGGTGGGATTCGAACCCACGCTGTGACAGACAGGGGCCAGCTGTCCGTCACTATAACCACTAAACCACCGGGCTGTTTGTCGTAAGCGGTGAAACTCACACTTGAGTTGCCGAGGAGGGGAGGAGTGGTAGTTTCGCTCTTCTCTGCTAGGGGCCGTTAGTGTTGCGTAGTGCTCGCATATCAGAGACGGTTTCAACCGTCTCCTATACTGCACATCCAAGCGTTCAAAAGGTAATAGCGTTTGTCGACCTATAGTCGACACGCGACCTCAAAGGGTTAAAACTTTTGACAAGTGTGTGTTGACTATTTAAAATATTGTTAGAGTTTTATTATTCACTTTATTCCATACATCAGTTTTATTAGAATTGACATATTTTAACTAGACCCAATTATTGTACATGTATCTAAATGTGTTGTTTCAAAGTCAGTTTTGAGATTTTTTTGTTTATGTGATATTTTATTTACCTGATTCTACAACTATCCGAAGATTTATTCATGATAAAACTTGTATGTTCAGTATTAATAGAATAATATATAAAATATTGTATAACCAGAAAACATAAAGACGATTATAATTTTGTAATAACTGTATTCATTGTGCTTGAAAGTTGATTGTCAACGTTTCTGATATTGTGATGTTTATAGTTAAACTATCATTGTAATGAGTTGAAAACTTACTATATTTTAGCACTTTGAGTATAAATTCTTCCAACTTTATGCCAATAGTTCTGTAAAATTAGGTTAATCAATTTTAATTAATAGGATTATGATAACTGTAATATAAATGTATTTGTTACTTTTAATGTACATATTTATTGTAAATGTTTATTTTAAGTATTTCATAGCATTATTGAGCTAGGTTGAAAATAATTGCTTTGTTAGATTGTGGCGAGGCTAGGATCAGTCCTCTTGTCATTGTTCACGCTGTGATCCTGAAAGGATGTTTGGCATGTTATTGTTGTTGCTGGGCCCTGGGGCAGAGTGCCATGTTAGCTATAGTTGTGCCTAAAGAAAAGTCATGTGAGTGTTTTCGTCGCCTCGCAAAGGTTTTCCAAGACTTATTAACAAAGTATTAAGTTATGACTAGGACTCAAATGTATATTATATAAATCTTTAGGGAGCCATATGGTTCTGTATTATTTTAAACAGTGTTGTTGTACACATTGCATTTGACTTGTATATTTGCTGAGACCATGGTGCTCAATTTAGGTAGAAGATAACTGGTGAATAGCTCAATGTCACGGCTTCCATCAGTTTTGTTAAATAGGTTTAATAAATTAATTTTATCAAAAAAAAAAAAAAAAAAAATTGAAACTCTAAGTGTTGTCTTGAAGGTTAAGGGGTTGAGCCTCGGCCTTTGCACAGTTTACAGACCGCCAACTGTGAGATACTCCTACCTCACTGATTTGTTTCACTCTCTCTTTGTAAACCTGGCTGTTCATGTGGATTCCGTCACCTGCTTGGGTGATTTCAACATTGATTTATCTTTGAAAACCAGTTACGAAGCAGGCTATTTACGCCGACTCTCAAAACAACACAATACGATTCAAATTATTAATGAACCAACTAGAGTGACTAGTTCCTCAACTACATTGTTAGACCACATATTCGTGGACAAGTTAGTTGAGGTTGAGAGGAACGGTGTCATTGATACATCCAAAGGGTTAAAACTTTTGACAAGTGTGTGTTGACTATTTAAAATATTGTTAGAGTTTTATTATTCACTTTATTCCATACATCAGTTTTATTAGAATTGACATATTTTAACTAGACCCAATTATTGTACATGTATCTAAATGTGTTGTTTCAAAGTCAGTTTTGAGATTTTTTGTTTATGTGATATTTTATTTACCTGATTCTACAACTATCCGAAGATTTATTCATGATAAAACTTGTATGTTCAGTATTAATAGAATAATATATAAAATATTGTATAACCAGAAAACATAAAGACGATTATAATTTTGTAATAACTGTATTCATTGTGCTTGAAAGTTGATTGTCAACGTTTCTGATATTGTGATGTTTATAGTTAAACTATCATTGTAATGAGTTGAAAACTTACTATATTTTAGCACTTTGAGTATAAATTCTTCCAACTTTATGCCAATAGTTCTGTAAAATTAGGTTAATCAATTTTTAATTAATAGGATTATGATAACTGTAATATAAATGTATTTGTTACTTTTAATGTACATATTTATTGTAAATGTTTATTTTAAGTATTTCATAGCATTATTGAGCTAGGTTGAAAATAATTGCTTTGTTAGATTGTGGCGAGGCTAGGATCAGTCCTCTTGTCATTGTTCACGCTGTGATCCTGAAAGGATGTTTGGCATGTTATTGTTGTTGCTGGGCCCTGGGGCAGAGTGCCATGTTAGCTATAGTTGTGCCTAAAGAAAAGTCATGTGAGTGTTTTCGTCGCCTCGCAAAGGTTTTCCAAGACTTATTAACAAAGTATTAAGTTATGACTAGGACTCAAATGTATATTATATAAATCTTTAGGGAGCCATATGGTTCTGTATTATTTTAAACAGTGTTGTTGTACACATTGCATTTGACTTGTATATTTGCTGAGACCATGGTGCTCAATTTAGGTAGAAGATAACTGGTGAATAGCTCAATGTCACGGCTTCCATCAGTTTTGTTAAATAGGTTTAATAAATTAATTTTATCAAAAAAAAAAAAAAAAAAAAATTGAAACTCTAAGTGTTGTCTTGAAGGTTAAGGAGTTGAGCCTCGGCCTTTGCACAGTTTACAGACCGCCAACTGTGAGATACTCCTACCTCACTGATTTGTTTCACTCTCTCTTTGTAAACCTGGCTGTTCATGTGGATTCCGTCACCTGCTTGGGTGATTTCAACATTGATTTATCTTTGAAAACCAGTTACGAAGCAGGCTATTTACGCCGACTCTCAAAACAACACAATACGATTCAAATTATTAATGAACCAACTAGAGTGACTAGTTCCTCAACTACATTGTTAGACCACATATTCGTGGACAAGTTAGTTGAGGTTGAGAGGAACGGTGTCATTGATACATCCAAAGGGTTAAAAACTTTTGACAAGTGTGTGTTGACTATTTAAAATATTGTTAGAGTTTTATTATTCACTTTATTCCATACATCAGTTTTATTAGAATTGACATATTTTAACTAGACCCAATTATTGTACATGTATCTAAATGTGTTGTTTCAAAGTCAGTTTTGAGATTTTTTTGTTTATGTGATATTTTATTTACCTGATTCTACAACTATCCGAAGATTTATTCATGATAAAAACTTGTATGTTCAGTATTAATAGAATAATATATAAAATATTGTATAACCAGAAAACATAAAGACGATTATAATTTTGTAATAACTGTATTCATTGTGCTTGAAAGTTGATTGTCAACGTTTCTGATATTGTGATGTTTATAGTTAAACTATCATTGTAATGAGTTGAAAACTTACTATATTTTAGCACTTTGAGTATAAATTCTTCCAACTTTATGCCAATAGTTCTGTAAAATTAGGTTAATCAATTTTAATTAATAGGATTATGATAACTGTAATATAAATGTATTTGTTACTTTTAATGTACATATTTATTGTAAATGTTTATTTTAAGTATTTCATAGCATTATTGAGCTAGGTTGAAAATAATTGCTTTGTTAGATTGTGGCGAGGCTAGGATCAGTCCTCTTGTCATTGTTCACGCTGTGATCCTGAAAGGATGTTTGGCATGTTATTGTTGTTGCTGGGCCCTGGGGCAGAGTGCCATGTTAGCTATAGTTGTGCCTAAAGAAAAGTCATGTGAGTGTTTTCGTCGCCTCGCAAAGGTTTTCCAAGACTTATTAACAAAGTATTAAGTTATGACTAGGACTCAAATGTATATTATATAAATCTTTAGGGAGCCATATGGTTCTGTATTATTTTAAACAGTGTTGTTGTACACATTGCATTTGACTTGTATATTTGCTGAGACCATGGTGCTCAATTTAGGTAGAAGATAACTGGTGAATAGCTCAATGTCACGGCTTCCATCAGTTTTGTTAAATAGGTTTAATAAATTAATTTTATCAAAAAAAAAAAAAAAAAAAATTGAAACTCTAAGTGTTGTCTTGAAGGTTAAGGGGTTGAGCCTCGGCCTTTGCACAGTTTACAGACCGCCAACTGTGAGATACTCCTACCTCACTGATTTGTTTCACTCTCTCTTTGTAAACCTGGCTGTTCATGTGGATTCCGTCACCTGCTTGGGTGATTTCAACATTGATTTATCTTTGAAAACCAGTTACGAAGCAGGCTATTTACGCCGACTCTCAAAACAACACAATACGATTCAAATTATTAATGAACCAACTAGAGTGACTAGTTCCTCAACTACATTGTTAGACCACATATTCGTGGACAAGTTAGTTGAGGTTGAGAGGAACGGTGTCATTGATACATCCAGTATTGTGGACAGAAGAGGGGTGAAGATTACGGACCACAAGTTAGTATATTGTCACATTGTATGCAAGAGAGAAAAAAGAAGGGCAAAAATGATTAAATATTGAGATTTTTCAAGAGTCAAAATAGACGAGGCTGTTCAAGACATAGCCAATGTAAACTGGGAAGGTGTGAGCCAAGTGTTTGATTCAAATGAAATAGAAAGGTTCATTACCAATAACGTAAGAAGGGTATTTGATAGACAAGCTCCTATTGTATGCAAGAGAGTAACCAGAAAAAAGGCTCCTTGGATGAATAATAATCTGGCAAAACACATAAAGTCGAAGAATCGAACCAGAAATAAATATTTAAAATCCAGGACAAATGATGATTGGCAAGCCTACAAACAGGCAAGGAATTTAGTGAATGGTATGGTTTGGAGAGCTAAGAAAGCCTTTTCTCTGAAAACTCACTTCATCTAAGGACCCTAAGGAGTTCTGGAGATGTTTGAAACGGTGTGATGTAGTACCTGAGAATGAAAATAGAAATATTCCACACCAATTACAGATTGATGAAGTGAATAAATATTTTGTTGAAATGGGATCTAGTGTTGAAGCGAGCGAAGAACTGGTACAAAGATTTAGAGAAGCCAGCAACAACGAATCTCAGACTATCTTTCAGTTCTCAGAAGTCAATGAAAGCGATGTGAAACTAGCCATGAATAGTATTAAATCGAAAGCTGTAGGAATTGATGAAATCTCTATAGACATGGTAAAGGCTGTGAGTTTGTATATACTAAAGGCTGTGACACATCTTGTAAACGTATCCTTATCAACGGGTAAATTCCCTGATAGATGGAAGAAAAGTATTGTCATACCCCTACCAAAATACCGGCCCCAAAAACCGTCCAACATCTCAGACCGATTTCAATTCTACTTGCTCTTTCGAAGATTTTGGAAAAGATTGTCACTCAGCAAATTGTAGACTTTATTGAAAAGGAGAAGATCCTTCCAAAAACTCAATCAGGTTTTAGGAGAAATTATAGTACTTGTTCGGCCTTAGTGAACTTGTTTAGCGACTTGATTGACTCAAAGGATGCCGGAAAATGTAGTTCATTGGTACTACTTGATTTCTCGCAAGCTTCCGATGCGATTAATCATAAGTTGCTGATTGCCAAAATGAAGTCCTACAACTTTAGTGAAAGCGTTCTTGAATGGGTGAAATCTTACATGAATGGAAGAAGCCAGGTGACAAAGCTGGGAAGTGAGATTTCTTCGCCGCTTTTAAAGCGACGTGGAGTGCCTCAGGGCAGTTGTCTTGGTCCGGTATTGTTCAATTTGTACACTTCTGATTTTCCTAGCAGTGTGCAGAATTGTAACGTGCACATGTACGCCGACGATTGTCAGCTGCACTTGTCCTATGACTCTTTATTTGCTGACGACGCATTCTCTCAGATCAATGCTGACCTGGAGGAAATCCTTGCCTGGTCATTTGCAAATGGCTTGAAACTGAACATAGACAAGTGCAGCGTTATGCACATAGCACCACGTGATCTTGTGGAGGCCCTGAAAGTGAGGGGTGTGGGTGTTGTGGTCGGGGGCGCGAGCTTGCAGGTTTGCGACAGAGTGAAAACACTTGGTGTCGTTCTTGACCGTGAGCTCTCGTTCTCTGATCATGTCACGCATGCTACTCAACGTGCTCTTGGGAGACTGCGGGGTCTCTATAGATTCAGATCAATATTACCAGAGACTGCAAAGTTGCAGATTGTGATATCTTTAGTGCTGTCAGTGTTCTACTACTGTTACCCGGCGTATGGGAACAGCATCTCGAGGGGATGCTGCCAGAGTCCAGCGAGTTCAAAACTCCGCTGTTCGCTTTGTCTTTTGCCTCCGCAAATTTGACCATGTATCCCTACATCGTGGTGCTGCAAACATGATGCCTATGGATTCAGTTTGTGGGGTACTGACTGCATGCATGGTCCACAAGATCCTTACCCTTGAGGAGCCCCAATACCTCAAGGAAAGACTGCTGTATCGGGATCAAGTGTCACAAAGAGCCTCCCGACACGGAAGAGGTCTTCACCTCCCTCGAGTTAGTCTAGAGCTCGGGAGAAGAAGTTTCTCCTATTTCGGGCCAAAAGTGTACAATGACCTCCCTGATAAACTCAAAAATATACTTAATTTAAATACTTTTAGGAAACAGCTTAAAGCCAGTCTTAGTGAGGTAGTTTTGTGATGTAGCATTGTTAGTTTTGTAAATAATTGATGTTTAAGTTATTTAAGTTTATACGCATTAAGAATAATTATTAGACGTGAGTTGTTCTGTAAAACAGATGTAATCCTGAGAAACGCTTGAATAAAAAGGCATTTTTATTTATTTTATTTATTATTTATTTAACAAGGTCTAAAGTTAGGCTCGCAGTATATTAAATAAGTACGTGAATAATAGTTACAACAATCAATATTTTTTCCTCATGTTTTTTCCCTTGGATATTGGTCTTATTATTGCCGATGAATGTTTTTTTTGGTTTTGGTATTCCACCATAACATAAGAACAAATAATCTTTCCTTATTTCAAGCTAAAAATCACGGGCTACCCCTAAGCCTTTCACTTTCATCACAATTGGTACTTACTTACTAAATACATACGATAGAATATAACTTTTCAAATATAAGTACTTGGTACGTATTAGTTACTTATTGAGTTGAACAAGTCCCGCAGTTAACCTTTAACACGAAATTTGCCAAAACCAACCTTAAAAGATTTACCTCCCTGGTGTTTAGCACGACTAATGTTCAATTTTTAAAAGCAACATCGGGGAAAGATATTTATGTTGGGACTAGTGATGAGATGTGGGAGGGGAAAGGGTGTACAATTGTGTAGGGGAAGACTATTGTGTATACAACAATGTCAGCTATCAGTACACAGTTGGGTGACTCCCCGGTCACTTCTCACACCAGCCTACTCTAGACATTAGGTACACGGTTATCTAAGTATTATTACTTTATGTAGTACAGGTTTCTCGATGTGTTTAGTAAATAATCCATGAAAGTTTAAATTTAAGACTTTTTACATTAACGAAATAGTTTAAAATCAGTTTCAAGCGCTTATATTACAAAATTTGATTGTATTAGTGTTGTTTAGAGCAACTGAACATTTAATCACTTTTGTAGGGAGTATGGATAAAATGTTTTGTTCTACGCCCTTGTTGAAATTGGTGTATAACCACTTGCCCAACTGTATATCTAAAATGACATTTCTAACGACATGGTTGGCTAGGAAAATAGAGAAAATCGCTATCAATGATGTTTGTATTTGTTTGGTTTGATACACACCGTATTATAAAATAGTGTTCGAAAAAATAGTACACTAAATTTGCGCGTTTTCCTTTTTATTGCGTAATTTGTGTTTCTTTCTTACCTATTTTTTTAAAAGCTTCTTGTCAATTTTATAAAAAAAGCTCTTTATGTATACATGAGTTCCAAGTTTAATTTAAACAGTTATGTAGTGATACCTAAAGTAGAGAGTTGTAGTTAAAACTTGTGTTTCTTACTTTGAAAGTGTACTGACGTGACTAGTAACGTTACTGGAATGAAGACAAACCCCCGTTATTTGAAGATATAACACTTCATTACGTTTAATACAGCTCGTTGCTGCACCTTTACTGTCTACAGTAGTGTTACACCTTGGCCAAGAAAATCGTGAGTGCATATTTAAATCAAATAATTTACCACGTAGAAACATAAAAATGAAGTGGTTAATCGTCAAAAGTAAAAGAGGTCAAATGTTGCATTCATCCAGTACATCAAAATCTTATTCAGACACACAAATATCAGTTACATTATTTCTAGAATTCCCAGTCACTCCGAAAAATTCCACTCTTGAACCCCCAAAAAAAAAAAAAAAAAAAATTGAAACTCTAAGTGTTGTCTTGAAGGTTAAGGGGTTGAGCCTCGGCCTTTGCACAGTTTACAGACCGCCAACTGTGAGATACTCCTACCTCACTGATTTGTTTCACTCTCTCTTTGTAAACCTGGCTGTTCATGTGGATTCCGTCACCTGCTTGGGTGATTTCAACATTGATTTATCTTTGAAAACCAGTTACGAAGCAGGCTATTTACGCCGACTCTCAAAACAACACAATACGATTCAAATTATTAATGAACCAACTAGAGTGACTAGTTCCTCAACTACATTGTTAGACCACATATTCGTGGACAAGTTAGTTGAGGTTGAGAGGAACGGTGTCATTGATACATCCAGTATTGTGGACAGAAGAGGGGTGAAGATTACGGACCACAAGTTAGTATATTGTCACATTGTATGCAAGAGAGAAAAAGAAGGGCAAAATGATTAAATATTGAGATTTTTCAAGAGTCAAAATAGACGAGGCTGTTCAAGACATAGCCAATGTAAACTGGGAAGGTGTGAGCCAAGTGTTTGATTCAAATGAAATAGAAAGGTTCATTACCAATAACGTAAGAAGGGTATTTGATAGACAAGCTCCTATTGTATGCAAGAGAGTAACCAGAAAAAGGCTCCTTGGATGAATAATAATCTGGCAAAACACATAAAGTCGAAGAATCGAACCAGAAATAAATATTTAAAATCCAGGACAAATGATGATTGGCAAGCCTACAAACAGGCAAGGAATTTAGTGAATGGTATGGTTTGGAGAGCTAAGAAAGCCTTTTCTCTGAAAACTCACTTCATCTAAGGACCCTAAGGAGTTCTGGAGATGTTTGAAACGGTGTGATGTAGTACCTGAGAATGAAAATAGAAATATTCCACACCAATTACAGATTGATGAAGTGAATAAATATTTTGTTGAAATGGGATCTAGTGTTGAAGCGAGCGAAGAACTGGTACAAAGATTTAGAGAAGCCAGCAACAACGAATCTCAGACTATCTTTCAGTTCTCAGAAGTCAATGAAAGCGATGTGAAACTAGCCATGAATAGTATTAAATCGAAAGCTGTAGGAATTGATGAAATCTCTATAGACATGGTAAAGGCTGTGAGTTTGTATATACTAAAGGCTGTGACACATCTTGTAAACGTATCCTTATCAACGGGTAAATTCCCTGATAGATGGAAGAAAAGTATTGTCATACCCCTACCAAAAATACCGGCCCCAAAAACCGTCCAACATCTCAGACCGATTTCAATTCTACTTGCTCTTTCGAAGATTTTGGAAAAGATTGTCACTCAGCAAATTGTAGACTTTATTGAAAAGGAGAAGATCCTTCCAAAAACTCAATCAGGTTTTAGGAGAAATTATAGTACTTGTTCGGCCTTAGTGAACTTGTTTAGCGACTTGATTGACTCAAAGGATGCCGGAAAATGTAGTTCATTGGTACTACTTGATTTCTCGCAAGCTTCCGATGCGATTAATCATAAGTTGCTGATTGCCAAAATGAAGTCCTACAACTTTAGTGAAAGCGTTCTTGAATGGGTGAAATCTTACATGAATGGAAGAAGCCAGGTGACAAAGCTGGGAAGTGAGATTTCTTCGCCGCTTTTAAAGCGACGTGGAGTGCCTCAGGGCAGTTGTCTTGGTCCGGTATTGTTCAATTTGTACACTTCTGATTTTCCTAGCAGTGTGCAGAATTGTAACGTGCACATGTACGCCGACGATTGTCAGCTGCACTTGTCCTATGACTCTTTATTTGCTGACGACGCATTCTCTCAGATCAATGCTGACCTGGAGGAAATCCTTGCCTGGTCATTTGCAAATGGCTTGAAACTGAACATAGACAAGTGCAGCGTTATGCACATAGCACCACGTGATCTTGTGGAGGCCCTGAAAGTGAGGGGTGTGGGTGTTGTGGTCGGGGGCGCGAGCTTGCAGGTTTGCGACAGAGTGAAAACACTTGGTGTCGTTCTTGACCGTGAGCTCTCGTTCTCTGATCATGTCACGCATGCTACTCAACGTGCTCTTGGGAGACTGCGGGGTCTCTATAGATTCAGATCAATATTACCAGAGACTGCAAAGTTGCAGATTGTGATATCTTTAGTGCTGTCAGTGTTCTACTACTGTTACCCGGCGTATGGGAACAGCATCTCGAGGGGATGCTGCCAGAGTCCAGCGAGTTCAAAACTCCGCTGTTCGCTTTGTCTTTTGCCTCCGCAAATTTGACCATGTATCCCTACATCGTGGTGCTGCAAACATGATGCCTATGGATTCAGTTTGTGGGGTACTGACTGCATGCATGGTCCACAAGATCCTTACCCTTGAGGAGCCCCAATACCTCAAGGAAAGACTGCTGTATCGGGATCAAGTGTCACAAAGAGCCTCCCGACACGGAAGAGGTCTTCACCTCCCTCGAGTTAGTCTAGAGCTCGGGAGAAGAAGTTTCTCCTATTTCGGGCCAAAAGTGTACAATGACCCCTGATAAACTCAAAAATATACTTAATTTAAATACTTTTAGGAAACAGCTTAAAGCCAGTCTTAGTGAGGTAGTTTTGTGATGTAGCATTGTTAGTTTTGTAAATAATTGATGTTTAAGTTATTTAAGTTTATACGCATTAAGAATAATTATTAGACGTGAGTTGTTCTGTAAAACAGATGTAATCCTGAGAAACGCTTGAATAAAAGGCATTTTATTTATTTTATTTATTATTTATTTAACAAGGTCTAAAGTTAGGCTCGCAGTATATTAAATAAGTACGTGAATAATAGTTACAACAATCAATATTTTTTCCTCATGTTTTTTCCCTTGGATATTGATCTTATTATTGCCGATGAATGTTTTTTTGTTTTGGTATTCCACCATACCATAAGAACAAATAATCTTTCCTTATTTCAAGCTAAAAATCACGGGCTACCCCTAAGCCTTTCACTTTCATCACAATTGGTACTTACTTACTAAATACATACGATAGAATATAACTTTTCAAATGTAAGTACTTGGTACGTATTAGTTACTTATTGAGTAGAACAAGTCCCGCAGTTAACCTTTAACACGAAATTTGCCAAAACCAACCTTAAAAGATTTACCTCCCTGGTGTTTAGCACGACTAATGTTCAATTTTTAAAAGCAACATCGGGGAAAGATATTTATGTTGGGACTAGTGATGAGATGTGGGAGGGAAAGGGTGTACAATTGTGTAGGGAAGACTATTGTGTATACAACAATGTCAGCTATCAGTACACAGTTGGGTGACTCCCGGTCACTTCTCACACCAGCCTACTCTAGACATTAGGTACACGGTTATCTAAGTATTATTACTTTATGTAGTACAGGTTTCTCGATGTGTTTAGTAAATAATCCATGAAAGTTTAAATTTAAGACTTTTTACATTAACGAAATAGTTTAAAATCAGTTTCAAGCGCTTATATTACAAAATTTGATTGTATTAGTGTTGTTTAGAGCAACTGAACATTTAATCACTTTTGTAGGGAGTATGGATAAAATGTTTTGTTCTACGCCCCTTGTTGAAATTGGTGTATAACCACTTGCCCAACTGTATATCTAAAATGACATTTCTAACGACATGGTTGGCTAGGAAAATAGAGAAAATCGCTATCAATGATGTTTGTATTTGTTTGGTTTGATACACACCGTATTATAAAATAGTGTTCGAAAAAATAGTACACTAAATTTGCGCGTTTTCCTTTTTATTGCGTAATTTGTGTTTCTTTCTTACCTATTTTTTTAAAAGCTTCTTGTCAATTTTATAAAAAAGCTCTTTATGTATACATGAGTTCCAAGTTTAATTTAAACAGTTATGTAGTGATACCTAAAGTAGAGAGTTGTAGTTAAACTTGTGTTTCTTACTTTGAAAGTGTACTGACGTGACTAGTAACGTTACTGGAATGAAGACAAACCCCGTTATTTGAAGATATAACACTTCATTACGTTTAATACAGCTCGTTGCTGCACCTTTACTGTCTACAGTAGTGTTACACCTTGGCCAAGAAAATCGTGAGTGCATATTTAAATCAAATAATTTACCACGTAGAAACATAAAAATGAAGTGGTTAATCGTCAAAAGTAAAAGAGGTCAAATGTTGCATTCATCCAGTACATCAAAATCTTATTCAGACACACAAATATCAGTTACATTATTTCTAGAATTCCCAGTCACTCCGAAAAATTCCACTCTTGAACCAGTGTCAGTAAGTCTTTTCCGGGGGTCTCTCTCGTGTGATTCATAAGCTTGTCTGAGCTGTAAGAGCCCCTGAAACCAAGGCGAGTTTTAGACGAATTTAAAAAGTTTTGGACATTGTTGCATGTTTGATCAAATTTTTTAGCCTGTTGACTACTACGGTTGTCCCCCTCCCTTCTATACCGGGATAACCTCCCTAAAAACCAGGTTCTACCTATGATAAAGACTAAATGGGTCTTGATATCGCCAAAGAATGTTATCAAGAGTTTATAACCGAAGCTTCGTTCCTGAACTAATTATTTCATTCATTGTGACTGTTTTTACTGTAGTATGTACTTTAATGTGATTTTTCCATGATCTACAACATGATAAAAGAATCTTTCCTTTTCTTGAAACATTTTAAAAGAAACATGATTCTTGAAAAATATGTTTTGTGCTAACATAACTCTTGACCTTCTGGTAGATCTTAAGAGTAAGATACAAGAGAGTAACATACAAAACTATAATTTAATTTAATTAAACCCCACTGGGTTCAATTGTCTACAAAGTTGTTTCCCGCTAAAAAGGTCAAAAATTTGACCAAGCAACACTTCTGAATGGCTAAATATATTATCGTATAATGTCGTATCAATTAAATACCTCTTTGTTAACTTTAAAAACTTTTAAAGTTTATTAATACTGCCTATTTTTACTATGAGCACCAATCGATTTGAATTATTACACATTTCGAGTCTGCAATCTTTAGTTCAGCAATTTATACTTAAAAACGTTTTGTCATTTGCTTTGTGCTCTCGTATATGATATTACTCAGCCACTAGTAAACTATTGTTAGTGAAAACACTACAAACAGCTAAAGCTACCTATTTGAAACCACCATTTGGCTTCTCTCTTCATTAAAACCTCTTCTTTTTAATTCTGTAAGATACACAGTTTAATTCCAAACACGTTGATAAAGGACAGGTTAAAAGCAACAGGTATATTCGGAATGTAGCCCTCCAGTGTTACATTTCAGTTAATTAGTATCATTTCTCTTTACAGTTAGAAACCTTTTACACCTTTATGACTCTTTGTGTGGGATAATGAACTGTCGAGCAAAACCCCGACATTGATAGATGAAACTTTTGAGCTTAGTACGTTGGTATTGATTGGGCTGTTATTACAAACGCATTGGATGTATGAAGTAATAAGTTCTAACATCAAAGTAGTAAAGGCTTTTGTTAAGTTAAAAAATCATTAGAACAGAACTATCAATAAGTATCGATAGATGACACACTGTGCTCTCCTAGATTAGACAAACCCACTTTGAACACAAATAAAAAAAATGACAATAAGGACAATTCCAAGGTAGTTTATCAATTCGGAATAAACATCAGAACGCAAAGTATCATAAAAAGGATTTATACAGCCAGTTGCAGTGGGATTTACTCATACTTAAGGAATATATTTAGTTTAATACTAAGTAAATGTCAGTGTTAAATAAAGTGGACCAGAACCAATATTGTGAAACATAGTTTAGTGGACACGTTAATTCGAAGCTTACTTCTTAATGTAAGTATTGCTTACGCTTAGAACGCTTAGTGAGTGTTTGAATCTGTAAACACGTGCCTTTGGTGACTATTTGCTTCAAAACCCGAATACACACAGACATATTTCACGAACCAAACTCGGGTCAAAGTGTCGAGAATTGAAAGCGTTAATCCTTCCTTTGACAAACATTTTATGAAATAGCTTTTGAAACATTTCGATTTGAACGAAATATTCCATGAGCAGCAAGCTATAGAATTTTATCGCTTTTACAACTAATTTTCTTTGAATTTGTATTTGCATGTCTGTTAATACTATGTCCTCATAGGTCGCGTTAGGGTAAAAACATAGTGGAGCGGCGAGTCAAGAGTCAAGCGGCGCGTTTTTAAAATTAATCTTACATACATTCCGCACATAGTGACGTGGCAAGCGGCGCTTCATGCATAGACATGAAATTCAATGTATTGTGACCTTTGTATTTTTTTAAGACTACAACTGTTACGATGCTAAAAGCAGAATATAATTATAAATGCAGTTGTTAAAGTATTTTTACAGTTTTTACCAAGTACATCGGTGTAAAGTTCAAGGATAGCTTTATGTTGTAGTATAGTACACAGGGTGTCAGTTAAGTCTAGAGACGGTTTAATAACTTTTGCTCGGCGCAGGATTAATGCACCAAATTTTACATACTTTGTCTAGGAACTGCACACTATGTTTCTACGTAGTTTTTGGCTCTACTCCAATTTCCCTACTTCTATGGTCAACATTTTTAGGCCTTGACAAAGTGGCTTTAATTATGATAATACAGATTGGTAATGAGTATTAAAGCGTGTAGTAAGTTTTAACGTAAATATTCTAATACGGGAAGTTGTAAATTTATTCATACTGGAAAATATATAGTTTGTTTGTCAAATGTCGAACAACAAGGAAATGAAGGCAAGTGAATCCAACTGATTATGTGATATTGTAGAAGGAGCTGTATTATGTTGTTGGCGAATACCGCTGGTAAATTAGCCTCATTTCCTGCTAGAAACTTGAATATTCCTTCAATATTTCCTTCGCTATTTTCTCTTAACCAGTCTTGGGTTTAATATGGTTTACTTGTAGTCCTAAAAGAAAACTGTGTGTGACATTATGTAAACTTGCTGTTTAAGGGATTCCTTCTTTCATAGACATAGCTTTCTTGACAATTTGGAGTGTATTATGGAGTGTTTTATGTTTGATTTCTTTACGTGCAAAAGTAAGTAAGGCCAGAAAACTGTAATTTTTTGTTGGTTAAGCAATTTTCTTTTACTAAATATACTATATTAAAGATTTTTATGAGGTTGAATATAACAAATATATTTGATAATGTTATTATTTTTGATCAACTAGATGTTATTTTGTTGTCATATCATGTCCAAGCTAAAATCTGGGTATTATTTTTATATGGAACAATATGTTTTATTTCATGAGGGTTGAAAACAAAAAAAAAAAAACTTATGTAAATTCAAGATCTAGAGAAGACTTTACAAATCCACTTAAAATAGATAGCTGTTACCAAAAATATTGTTATTACCATAAATCAATTACAAATATATCTGGAAGTAGTAGTAAATATGAATATCAGAAGTAATACGAGTAAATATATGGTTAACATTTCAACCTTTTAGCAAAAGTCAGCTGAGAACTTGTGGTTTTTTTACTTTTTGAACCCTGGATTCTTTAACTTAGTGAGTGTATTTTATTTTCTTTACTGAATTGGTTTTAAGTGAAAATAATTAATAATTAAAAACGCTTAAAATTTACAGCTGACCAAACCTGGTTTGCAGTTTTCAGCTTTTTTCTTTGCACTTAAATAGGATCATTCCAGTGATTACACACAAGCCACATTTATCGCTGAATAACAAAATTATACGAGCAATACACACCAATATGAACCCTAGGTGGATCATAGTTCCTTCCATAGCCTCATTAAAGGATCATGCCTTTAATTCAATATTTATTTTGAAGGTTATTCACGTTGTGTTGAGTGATAAGTTGAAGTGTATGAAAGGGAAGAGGTACAACAGACTATTGTGTATACAACAATATCAGCTGTTATCAGTACACAGTTGGTTGACTCCTCACATCAGGGATTCTGAGTAAGTAAATTGACAATGTCTCAACAGTAGTGGTTCTAATGGACAGTTTCTTCTGTGTCTAAGTATACACAACAATCACTTATTTAAGTATGTAAATTCCTTAAGAAACTATACTTTTAATAATGACTTCCATTTCACTGCGCTCTTTCAAGTCTCTATACAATTTTAGAACTGTGGTTAATGTTGTATAACTGTTGAAAAAAAGAGATGCATTTACGATTTATTGAGAATCTTATGTGTATATTATCAATGTGTACTTTCAATCTTACATTTAGTGGCCTTTTGTCCTTTGTCTTCTCTTTTACAACTAAATGTTGTATGTAAATACAGTTTTTACACTCCCGAGTGATAGATATTCTGTACCTTAAGCGCAAAACAAGTACAAAAAGCATAGAGCTAAGAAAACAGAGTAAGAAAATCAGGATGTTGAAAAACCAGTGTTTCCGTCAATTCCTTATGTGTCAGAAACTAAGAAAGTTTGGTTCGAAAATACGAAGGTCATCAAGAAGGTAAATAACGATTACGCATCACGCGCCGCGCACACCCCTTTCCACTACGAGTGCGCGTGCAGCTGCCTCGTTCTCTTCAGTTTGAGTGTAGGTTTGTTGCTGTGTGATTACGCGTCTCGTTTTCATAGTGATTAATAACGGCAATGACAATTGAAAACCCCCCATTCAAGGTGTGAAATTTAAACTCTTGGGAAGTCATGGCAACTGTTTTTTGGATCCGAAAGGGCTTAATCCATGTCGAATTTATGCCATAAAAAAGAAACGAATAATGCTGTCAGAATAAGAATAACATTTATTACACAACTTTGAGAAATGTAATAAATATTAAGTACTGTTGTATGGCTAATGCTAATTTAAATGTTAAATCTAAAGATGGCAGATAGGTTTGTTATTTAATATCCAATTTTCTTCGACAGCGTTCTTTATATTCTTTGATAGTGTAGATGGGGTCTTGAATTAGCCATTATTTAAACCTTTTTCTTAGGGTAAAACTATCTCCCTTTTTTACACTACACGGCAGTTTATTGAATAGCTTCAATCCCATGTATAGGGGCTTCTTTGAGAACTGTTCTGTTCTATGGACAGGCAAGAAATAATCAAAAGCGTTTCTAGTTTGATACGAATGAGTATCTTGCAGTCGATTGGATTGATCTGAAGAAGCATACATGATGACTTCAAGTAAAAGTGTTGCTGACAATGCTCGGCCTCATGCATCTGCAAGAACGCGTCACGAACCTCAACGTCTACGTTGGGAAATTTTTAGTCGTCCACCTTACAGCCCTGACTTGGTGTCAAGTGATTATTACTTATTCCCAAAAGTTAGGGATTATTTTGGTTAAAAACAGTTTTTTAACGATGAGGAACTCCAAGAAGTTAAGAAATCATGGCTCAAGTCTTTAGCGGCAAATGAGTAGAACATGGGTATGGAAAACTGGTCTCACATTACAACAAGTGCCTTGAAATCCATTTCGACTGTGTAAAACGTAGAGGAAGGTTCTATGCATTTGTAAATAAGGTTTTGTGTGTTGATATGTTTTTTTATTTGACCTTGCCAAAACGTTCTTTACTTTCTGGATGACCCTCGTATAAAGTTAGAACCTCAAAAATTGTTGACAGCATTTAAAAAAAGATGTTTGGGGTTTTAAAATGTTTAAATTATTTATCTAGTTATACACTCATCTAAAAATAGAAAATACCGTGACTCCTAAGCTGAGTAAATGCACTAAGGCGGAAAGTAAGGCTACTAAGATGAAGACGAAGCCTCGTGATTTCAGGTGATAACAATTCATTATGTTTAACTGCGGGCTGTTACTGCACCTTTACTGTCTACTGCCTTCAGTGTAGCGCCTTGGCCAACAGCTGGTCATTCACAAAGTAGAAGTACGCTAGGTGTTTAGTTATTATTTTAATGTTCGGACTTTACGTTAAACATACTTTTACTTTAAAGTCTCTAACTGACATAAAAAGACTTTGTACAGACGAGATTCGAAAGTCTTATACTCTGATGATTATCCAATTAGCGACTTGAACTAATGGACTAATTCAATGTTAAAATTTCTTATTGTAAAAATAAATATTAAAGGCTTTGAATAGAAGAACAATGACCACCAAATAGTTGAAAAACATGAGAAAGTAGTGTAGTATAGTGAAAAAAATCAGTACAACTGTAGAGTAAACTACCAGTGATCCTACGATGCCCTTTTTAAGCCGAAACTCATTAGTACGAGAAAGCCCTAACGTATTGGACCTTTAGGCTACCAAACGAGATGAATCCCAGCTCAAATGGATCCTGAAACGGAGTTCAGTTTAATTTAAGTAGTAAAACTACGTTAGATAACAGTTTATAACAATTAGTATAATTAAGTTGTAAATACACTTTATTTTATTTTATGCATAACGTTTTGACGCATTTAATGCTAGAAAAGAAAATGATCAGATAAACTGATCTAAATGGCATAGTCTAGATTCAAGGTAAAAACATGGAAGGTTTTCGTTTGAAGACTTTAAAACATTCTTTAAAAATAGACAGTGAATCGATAAAGAGTTATATTATACTACCAAATTTATATGGGTAACAAAAACACACAGTGTTGACCAGCCGAGGCATAAAAATTGCATTGCAAATGCATTGTAAAACTTTTTTTTATAAACAGAGGAGCCCTCAATGAAATTTGATTGAAAATTCTGTCTTCAACAAGAAAAAATTACTGCAATCTTGGCAAAGTACACCCTAATAACTGAAAAATAACGAATGTAAATCTCAAATACTTTTGACGAACGAAGCTTAACCTCAGATCAAAGTGTCGAGGATTGAAAGCTTTAATCCTTTCTTTGACCAATATTTCAACACAGATAACTTTTGAAACACTTTAATTTCAGTGAATAGCTTATTTTCATCGCCTCGGGTGTCCTTTGAATTTCGTTTGTATACACCAAACGCTCGGTAATTAATAATAGTGTCTTAAAACATTCGTAGTTGATATTTTTTGTCATTCTGTTCTGAAAACAGCTGCTTTAGACACATGTATTGACAGTGCTAAAGTGTCACTTTTTCACCCAGGTAAATAAAGTGTTGTTTTGATGAAATTTTACTCCCTAGAGAGATTATTTTAATAATCTTTTTGTGGCATGGGCTGGTTCGACGAGTTTGTTTGGAATTTTAACACTGACTTTAGTAAATCAGTGTAACAGCTGTGTCTTCAAAACAATATAATTCAGACAGCTGAGTTCAAAACAATGTTTACCTTATTAACTTTTTATAATATTAAAAAATTTATTGAAATTTATTTCTTATTATTATTTCCATCATGACAAAAGGTATCGTTCATCACTCGGCCCGAAAGTGTCTTTTGACGCTCGGTCATTTGACGTCCTCGGCCGCGCCTCGTGTCAAAAAGTGCCACTTTAGGACCTAGTGATGAAATATACTATTGTGACATATAAATACTGTGCAAAAACAGTACATGTAACGAATTTCATTGAAATTGGATCTTAAATACAGTTTTATAGCATAAACATATTTTGTTTTGTTTTATTGTTTTCTTAAATCAAAATGATATTAATAGGTTGTAAATTTACCATAGTACTCGTATTGCCGGGTTACATTTACCATTTTGTGTATTAAAATAACTAACTGCAATGTAAATTTTACGATATTTTCTATTTGTATTATGAGTTATTGTAATTTCGCATTGTGTTTGGGGTATACACTGTTAAACAAAATTTTTTTACAATGAATAATGAAACTTTTTAATAAAAAAATTGAACTGACTTCAAAACAAATTTCAGTAAAATGTTTGAAATAATTGGGTCAATGCAACTATGTATTGCTTTACATGATGCATTCATACAAAAATAAGTTTCTAATGTTTTACAGCGTTCAGGCAATAATATATCCATTACACTTTAGTAAGATATTACAGCTGAACTCATTTGATGGTAACCAATATAATAAAAGTTAAGTTGCCAATAAATATTAGATTACCACTATATACACACACTATTTGTCATACTGTGAACTTAAGTTTGTGGGGTGTTACAATCTTTATTCACTTTAAATATTGTTGGGGTCGGTGCTGCTAAAGGAATTTTATCAAAGGAGTAGCAGCACCGACTCCAACAATTTTGTAAGTGGATAAAGATAACATCACCCCACAAATTAAGGTTCACAAGATGGCAAATAGTGGGCGCATAAAGTGGTTATCTAATATGTATTGGCAACTTAATTTTAATTTTATTGGTTACCATCAAATGAGTTCAGCTGTAATATCTTACTAAAGTGTAATGGATAAATTATTGCCTGTACGCTGTAAATAATTAGAAACTTATTTTTATGAATTTAGCATGTAAAGTAATACATAGTTGCATTTACCAATTATTTCCAACTTTTAGAGCATTTTACTGAAGTTTGTTTTGAAGTCTGTAAAATTTTTTTGTTAAAAACTTGTATTTAACAATTTTGATATTTTTTTTAAAAGCAACTCTTAGTTCAATCTTTTGAAGGCAGTTAATTTTGCAAGTTTGTTCAAATTAAAAACAGTAACGTTCGCTTTTCCCATGACAAGCTCGAAGGAATTAAATGCTTGGCTTCGCTCGCGGTGGCGCTTTGGCCGGGCGGGTATAGAGCATCCGCTCGGATCAGAGTGACGATTTGGCTTGTTGCTTTACAAACCTTCAGCCTCTTTATAGTAATAAGCTCACAGGACTAGGTCCCTTCTGCAGATGTAGTTTCGGTGCTTAGTCAAACTAAAAAAGATTAGGTGGTTTGCTCCAATCGCGTTGACGCTCCGTTGTTGCTAGCCTTTCGTTTGCCAGCTCACAAGGTCATGTGCTGTTAAGTTTTGGTTTTAATCCTTATGACTTAAGGTTAACATGCTCTACTTTTTTTTGCAAGTTTGCTAGGCTATATTGTGAATGGTTTACATTTCCAATTGTAAGTATCGCGCCGTCCTTTAGGCTCGCTAATATTGTCACTCTGTTCAAATTGTTTTGTTGTTGTTTTTTTCTAATTTTACCCTCCCTTTTTTTTAAACTAAACAGGTTTTAAACTATGTCTTTACGTGTTTTAAGCTATTTTCTGAAAATTGTTTGGATCAACATCTTTTGTACGGTACTACAAATAGTTCATAATGTTGGAATTTACACAAATGCAGTTCAAAATTTACGAGTAGTTCACGCTGTGCACCGGCAAAATGTCTGATTGTTTTGAACTGTCCCCCAGAGTTATACGTATTTCAGACTATCGAGAGTACCATTTTGCAGTAAGTTTTGTTTTGGACAGAACGGTACTATTATTATACATCCATCACATCAAAATAAAAACTTCATCAGTTTAAAACAGGGGAATAAAGCGTGCTTGCGTAAAATGTCTCAGATCATTTTATACGTTTTTTAATAGTACTTAAAACATTTTATGGAAACAAAGTTGTAGAAAATTCATTTTTGATTAGTCTTGTACCTTTACTATTTTTATAGCCTTGCAAAAAGCGGGATGTATACCATTAAGCCCGCAAGGAGTACACGTTTCGGCATGCAATTTTGGACATTTAATTCCTTTTTACAGAAGCTCTAAAGAGTTTTAAAGCATGTAAAATACGTTTTGTCTTGAAAACAGAGCTATGCAAAGAAATATGTATATCATTACCGTGAGTATTATACTGAACGTTAAGTCTCTATGGCTTTCAAAATGACATGAAATGCTAAAAGTTACGTGTGTTTAAGCGAGAATGAGGCCATAGCTCAGTAAATATGAATATAATTATATTAAAAATATATATTTTCTTAAAGACAATTAATTTTTACCTTCACTTGGTTCCTTCAAAACTTCGATCAAATGTACATTTCGGCTGCTATAACTCTGTAAATACAAACACAGATATTTTATCGAGTATTTTTTAGACAAAAATATAGGTTTATTTCAGCAAAACACAAACAATTGAAGAACGTAAGGCCATAATCTTGTTGGAAATTTAATTTTACATCAAAATAGTGCTATTGAAGTCCTAATTTGGTTCAACTTGTATAACCTCCTCGTTTCTCTAAAGTTGGTTAAAAATATTCTTAGTTGCATCGAAACCTGAGGTTTTGGATATTAAATTTGAATTATAATGTTTAACTTTTGAGCTGGAAAATCAATAACACACCAACACATGATTATAGCAATTTGTATTTCAAAATCATGGCTGTATGTTATTAAACAATACTTTAGTTTTGAGCATGAATCTACAACTGTTACATCATTTTACAGTTTCAGTAAAGTTGTAAAACTGTTGAAAGTTGGTTACGAGAGCTGAAAGGAAAGTTTGCTGAACAGTGCACTGCACGTTATTCATTAACAGAGAGCGCATTGAGACACGATGTACTCTTCACCTCTCATCATGTTTCACGTTATTGACCACGTCAGCTGATATTAAAAGTTTATTGATGAACCAAATATAACATTGGTATTCCTTTTACAATTTTAATTTACACAGGATTGGTTTTCGATATTCATCTCATCTTTAACAGCGTATACAAGTAACTAAAAATGTAAGTTTATATGTGTATATGTATGTACTCCCTACATGTCGCATTTTTGGTACAATTTGCATTAAATTTAGTACAATTGTTTTGTAAATATCACGGTCAAGTTCGTTAGCCGGCAAAATCGTTCTTCAGAATGTAGCCTGTTGGGGGCAGGTTTTTTTTAACAAAAAAGCGGCTTTGATTATATAAAAACACTAAACTTCATCCGGATTTGATAACATTTTAAAGAAATACGTATTTTGATAGTATTCATCAATATAAAAAATTATAAAAACCAGCAAGTCGTATCAACATGGCGGAAAAAAAGATTCTTCGCTCTTTCATCACTTGAATTAGTCCAATTTTTATACAATTTGATACACATTTTCCATTCATGATACGTAGTAAAATGTCCAGTAAAATGCCACGTTACTCTAAGACCGTAGACGTAAGCGAGGCTGTGAGCTTATCGAACACTCTGGTAATATTCGTGATAACAAAGAACGCAAAGCTGAGGTCGAAGGCCGAGGTAAGGCTGTTAGAGTAACGAATTTTCCTATGGTTTAGCGCTTGGCTGCGTGTCGGCCAGGCTTTATTTGGTTTAAGTGCATACAAATTGTCTGGTAGTCTTGACTCTTAAGCTTTCCCGCAGTAATTTGATATACAAATCTACCTGTTTTAAGCGTGTCCAAATACCTTACTTGCCTTAAAGAACATATTTCAGACACATAGTTAGGTCTTAAACAGAGCAGTCACTTTTCCCAAGCTTGGTATTAATTTTACTTAACATAAATACAAAATATAAAAAAGGTAAAGTTTAGGACTACAAGTCCTCGAGGCGAAGTTAGGGCTACAAAGTCCTCTCTACCACTCAACCTCGACCTTAACCTAGCGTTACTGTATAGTCACTTTACAAATGTAAGTAGTGACTGCGAGGATAAAACATTTTGCGCCAGTGGTTTCAATGAAAAAAAAACAAAAAAAACTGTAACGTGCCATTCATCTAGCTAAATATTTAAGGGTAAAAGAATAAAAACGTACCGTATTATTACGTACAAGGTATTTTTGTCAAAGTAGATTTAATAGTAAATATATTCATTTGCATATATGTTTAACGGAATTTGAAGAAAATTAGTGGTCCGAACTAGGACGTTTATCCGGATCTCTCACTTTTTGGGCAAGAGTGAAGACCTTATACTCGTACTACCGAACCCATTCATGCCTACAAATTTAGAAGTATCTAATCGAAATGTTTATCCTACATTTGTGACTGTCAATATCAACCTAATCAACGAGCTGGATAAACTAGCTGGGCTCAAGTCCCGGTTTGGATTACCCATTTTCTTTTTTACTGATGAGAAGAAATCTAAAAACTATTACAAGGGTATCAGAAAATGAGCTAGTCCATCAAATAAGAATACTATTCGAGTTTACATGAGTATTTTGCATAAGTAGTTGTTTTGTTTCAGTACTGGCGTAGCAACCACAAATATTGCGTAAAAGACACACGTTAAAATTATTTGTCAACGGTTTTTGATCAAAATGAATAAATAAAATATGTATAAAGTTTCATAAGTTCAAACTATGTATAGAAGATGAAATGACTAGCGCCAAGCACCGATGAGAAGCAGAGTAATGTCAACAAAGCACATTGTCTGCCTCACCGCCACTGACTTGCCACTTCCACCCAACCCTTCCGTTATTACACAATCTTACTGCGTTCAGGCTTTCGTTTTAATAAAGCCAGCTGATTCAACAATGCACCGACTTAGTCAGGATTATCGTTTTAAGCAGAGTATCTGTGGTTTGTTTGATTATATGTAAATCTTCTTGATAACTAATGTTGTACTTATTGTATTAGATTTAAACACAGGTTGACTTCGAGGTCGAGGTTGAGTAGTAGAGAGTAGTGGTACCTTCGTAGTCCTAACTTCGCCTCGGGGGTTTAAGTGTTTTACTGTCAAGGTTAACTCTTAAGTAGGCGCGCCTAATTTAGTTTCGTAAGTCGGCGCGTGGGGGTCTACTAGACCCCCATTTTGAAACATGCATAAATGTGTAACAAAAATAGTTTTTTTAATAAGATTAGATTTGTACCATCAGCTAATGTTTTTTGTGTCATATTAAGTTCATGTAACGTTGAAATATTGACAAGTGAGGGATGTACAGCTTCCTTTGTAGATATTGAAACTTGAAAAAACCAATTGAAAAAGTATCACACGGTTAATTATTTTGCGTTTGGTTGCCCTTTGTTGTTTGGTTAGGTATACAAGGTTGCAAAAACAATATTAATACAAATTGTTTTGCAGAAATAACAATTGAAATATTTCTCAACTTTGGAACGACATTACCGAGAAATAATACAATGTTTTTTAACCAAAACTAGTCCAAAATATCATAAATATGATAGAAAGTACTTAAATGGTCAGAACGATCAAACTATTTCTAAACTCAAATATTTCACAAAATTACTACCAGGGGGTCTGTCAGGCCCCCACGCGCCTACTTAAGGGTTAATAAGTACTAATGAGACTAAACTATTTCCAAATAGCTCAAATGGGTCTAATTTGAATTTCTTATAAAAGCATGTGCCTTAAGGTTCTTAGTTAAAAGGTTATATACACTTTCAATGCAAGTATATAAAACATGCTAAGAGTGAGCTTGTTAAGTTAAAACTATTAGATCTTGCAAGACATCATAGTTGCAGTTTTCACTTCTATTGGTATGTCTCACTTCTAAATCATTTGACCTATGTAAGGGTTTCAGACTAAGCCCTTCTTGAACTTAAATAAATTTTAAAGCACAGCCCCTTTTTATAACTTTTGCCTTTAAGCAACAGTTTTAACAAGTAATTGAAAACATCTGCTTCAAACACATGTCAATAAAGCGAATGAGTAACTTATTCGTTTGACAGATGGATCGAAAGTATTTGAATTTTATTATACTTGAATGAATGGTTTATTAGGTGACCGCCGAAATCGGTTTGTTTCTTTTGCTATGAAAATGAGAGCCTAATTTCGAAGTTGTAGATACATGAGCTGGTAAAATTGAGTTCAGCCAGTTTTAAATTATTTCAACTTAGACCAAACCTTTGAAGGAACTTCGTTTTACTACACAGTATAAGTCGTGAAAGCGATTTTTGTACTCGTATAATATGCGACTTTTGTTTTTAGTTAAGTTGTGTCTAAAATAAAAACAATTCAAAGTATCTGTTTCGCAATTTTTAGGATAACTTATTGTCCAGGCCTAGATTTTAGGAAAGCTTTGGTAAGCATGATGTACTTACTACCTGTGAGCATGAGTCTGTGGGGAAACTATTAAGTTGTTTGTAGCCGACACTAGCGCTGGAACTGCCTGTAAATGTCCATGACACCTTTATGACGGTGAAATATAGTACGCACGTGGCAAACCAACAATATCACTCAAATCTTATTACTGTCAACTATTTTGATATCAAATTTATGTTCGCCAAAACAACGCTGGGTGTAGTTATATTTTTTGTAACCACATATTATAATATAGTAGGTTTGTTTTATCTTTTTTGTAATTAGAAAAAGGTTTTACTTCGTATGTGAAAATATTTAAAAAGAAACAGACTTACCGACACAAAAAAAGTCGTACGTTGAATTTGAAATCCACTACAAATTGTAAATGAGGTTAAGAAGGAGGTTAACGGATGGAAAGCTCTTACTATTCTGCTAGGAACTTTTCAGACCAGGATTTAAATAATGATTAGTAATTGTTATTTTATATTTAACTACTAATTGTTATTATATATTTAGCTACTAACTATTAAGATTAGGGTTTGAAATAATCTTACTAGTGGTTTACTTTGTTTTATTTTAAATATTTGTTTATGTACTTGTTTTTTATTTACC
Source organism: Matsumurasca onukii (assembly GCA_018831715.1). Taxonomy (NCBI): domain Eukaryota; kingdom Metazoa; phylum Arthropoda; class Insecta; order Hemiptera; family Cicadellidae; genus Matsumurasca; species Matsumurasca onukii. Next base: position 44,474,120 of record CM032061.1, read on the forward strand.
TTTTTGTATTTGCAACTTTGTTAACGCAAGCAATTTCGTATACGACAAATAAAATAATATTTTTTTGCTATCGCAAAATAACTTCACGTACAATGGTGAAGTGCGTTGAAATTAAATGGATAGTTAATATATTTTTGATCAAAAATTCTTCTGATACTGGGGCAGGGGTAGCTAATGAACTGAGAGTCACAACACGGTAGGTTATAAATGTTGGCCAGCATTTGTTAAGTTTGTGAACGAGCTCGCGAATTAAATCAAAAGTACCCAAACGCATAAACCTGGTCTGCAAACAAAGCTCACCGCAGAAATATTTAATAATATTGACCAGTTATGGAGCATACCTGGGATATCAACGATATCATTATATTACTGGTTATCTTGAATAAAAAAAATTAAAAGAATTTGGTGGTAAAAGTGAAAGTTGATAACAATTAAAGAATTTAAGTGAATTGATTAGTATGACGTTCTAGTAAAAACGCTTGAATACATTTGATTTGCTACATAATTTATGATAGCTAATAACGATTTTATAGGTGGGAATAAAGCCTTTCCCTACAGTAACTTAAATTTTTACATGAATTGAAAAAAAAATTAAAATTAATTGGTGGATTAGTTTTAAGAGTGCACAGTACCTGTCGGCCTTTTCGTTTTTTGTACCGTAAGAAAAATGTAAAACCAAACATTCTTATGAGATACCTTACGCCTATAGGCTAATTATTATCAGACTTTTTTGAATTAGGTTGTAACTGAAAGATAATAGTGTACAAAAGTGACTCCGCTGGCCACTTGTCTAAAAACCTTTATCAGTCATTATAAAAGTTCATGCTCTTAAACAAAGTTTTTTCATAAAATTGTAAGATGTCACAAGAAAATGCATGTTTTAAAATTGTTCTTACAGGACGAACTCAAGCCACTACTGCGCGCTCTGAACTAAAACTTTAATTTTTCAATGTCCAGAGTAAATATTGATATACATATTAAGTAAATATTATTTCCATAACGTACTAACCAGTCCTCCAAATTATAATGACCAATAAAACTAACGCTTTTGACATTTAATATGTGACAGCTACCAAAAATAACATTTACATGAAATGTTTTACTTGAAACAAAACTGTTACAAATAAAAGCTTCATCACGAGCCATTGGACTGTTTCAATAATCCACATAGATTGTAATTGCAAACAACTGACTAATCCAAAGGTAAACAAGCCAGCCAGTGGGTTTGTGAGAGCCGATGTTATGTGGTGTTTTCATGTGTCATCTGACTTTGTACCGTTCAAATCCAATCATAAAGTAACAATATTGTTTCATATGTCGATATATGTATGATGCTTTTATATATTTTAAGCTCCAAAGGTTGTAAACGTTTGAGCCTATCATTTGGTATTAGTCACAATAAGCTTATTATTATATCAAATGTTGTCTACTAGATAAAGAGGGTTTTACTTTTGCTGGAAACTAACTAAGGGGGTCATTCCGGTAGTACAGAAGGTTTGCATCACGTCTTCCATCACGCTTATTCACCTAATCGGACCGAATATTACAGCGTACAATAGTGCGCTATAGTTCAACCATATTTATAGAAATCGTCACAAAATACAAATCCCGCCAAACGCAAAGTTAGGCTCTACTAGAGCCTCGATGCACGAAAAGAGTTTAATCCATAACGTCATGAGAAAATAATGGATTTGATGACGCAATTGCAATTCCATACTTTTTTAAAGATCAAACCTTTTTCAATAGTCAAACGGCGAAAACCCAATCTACAAGTAAAATTTAGACTGTAATGTTTTTGAAACAGAATTATACTTTATTTTGACGTTTTCTTCGTGCAACAAGTTTTATTCCAAAACACGCTTAAGCTCTCGAATTAAAAGAGCTTATTACAACTTTATTATAAAAATGTATTGAAAATCAGCTTTAACATAGTCAAATTAATAACAGTAATAAATTTATTTCACTGGTATTTTACTTTTGAACCACTGCCTAAAAGCATTGTATAATTTGTGGTGAACCTTAATATTGTACTCGTACTAATACGAAATGACCCAAACTGAGCCAACTTCTAACATCGTTAACATTCTTTGCATCTAAGACGACCCTCGTAATTCAATAAAGTGTTATTAAAAAGATAATTTTGATCTTGTGTTTAAGAGATTTGTTATAAATTGATATTTCATAAACCAAAGATGATTTCATGAATGTAATCCTGCCGCACGAGGAATTCATATTAGGAAAGCTTTGTTCCCGGCAAAACAGATTAGGAAAAGCCGAGTGAGTTGTTTACTCAGAGTGAAATGAATGTATGAAAATATAAATACTTAATTAACATGCTGCTGCTATTGACTTTCTAGATGGAGTTTTAAAATAGTCTTTTGTTTTTGCAGATAATTGTAAAAAACATCTAAGTTTTGATTTACATATAAAATTGTATCAATAACAATAATGAACACAAATCTCAGCTGTTTAGTAGAGTTTTACTATGTCAATCGATCAACACAGCTTTGGTTGACCAAGAACCTACCGTTTTAAGGTTATTTCAGTTAAATTATTTAGTCACAATTTCTTCACTTTGACATTTATAGAGCAGTGGGCAGGGTTTACATTCCATATTCATGCTAAGAGCTTAATATTACTATTCCCATCTAAAGTAAATTGATTCTGGTAAAAAGTGAATTCCATTTTGAAAGAGACGTATTAAAACTTAATATTTTAGTACTAATTCAGCATTGGTTTAACCATACGTTACGAATATAATCAAATCATCAACGCTGAAGTAACAATTTACTATTGTGTAGCAAGAAGCTGAACTATTCTACCGTAGTTTTGTTTTTTGTTTTTAATACGAGGAATTCAACAACATAAAGGCAGCATAATTATTATTCTTCATGAGTATTAGTCCACTAATCAATACGATACTAAAACGTAGCCGACCCATAGCCTAAACGCTACTATGAATCCTAATAAACTTCCTGTAATAAGAGAATAATTTGAACAGGAAGTGACCATTTGGGGATCTTATCCAAGAAATGGGGTTTGGTTCCCCATAAAATACTTATGATGCCATGGATATTCTTGATCACATTCTTTTCACTATGCAATATGCATATTGACCTTTTAGAGCTCATGAATTTGTATTCTTACACTTCACTTAAAATAAGCTACTTTAAGGGAAAACTAAGATTCACTTAGGCAGCTAGTTACCCTTCATAAGGTTGAGATATAACTACAAGAGAAGAGTTACAAAGCTTTGTCGAATGACATTTTCTGTCCTCTGTGTAAACTACCCCAAGTATAGATGCTCACTCTAGGGACAAGGCCATTAGACTGTACAGTAATATGACTCCGCTGGGGAAACTCATATTACTTAGTCAGGTCTTGTGTTTCAAGTATATCGTTAAATTGATAAAATTTGGTTCCTCAAAGCAGAAAATAAAGTAATAATTCACTTTTTAAACATTTATTTATTGCATGACAACTTACTATGATGGCAGATATTATTTAGTAAGCAATTCAACAAATTGTAAGCCTGATAGTATGGCTTAGCAGCCACTTTCAAGTTCCAAACCTTTGACACTTGCACTTTTTTGAGCTCGATAATATTTTGTTATTAGCTAAATATTTTATTTATATTAATGAGTTAAAAAGCTGATTTGCTTTTCACTATGTGGATATGAAACTGTAGTCATTAATGAATACTCAGTTTAGCCTGTATAATAGCATTTTACCTTCTTAATCGACGAAAGCAACTCCCATTGTTCTCATTATTCTAGAACCTACAGTTTTAAAATCATTTTAATTTAATTATTTAGCCAAGATTTTTTTACGTTGACATTCAGAGCACTGAGCAGAAATTAATCAGATACAGAAACTAATCAAATTTCTTATTTTAAAAGAAATACAACTATTGACACCTGTTGTTTGCTCAATGTACAATATACATTTCAAAATAAATGGATTTCAATACCAGCCAATCCATAGATTAAATGAAGCAAATCTTAAAAAAGAAGTTCTAAAATAATACTAATAGTGTGTTAAATATTATTACAAGTTACCTTTTGGTGCCTGTAGATCCTACTGTAGATTCTTCGTACAGATGTACATTTATCATCATCAGTGTAGCTTCTCTATTCTAACACATTTTATTAAAGATATTGTTCATTATATTAAAAAAATATTTACACTATATACACACACTACACGGTCACTTAGTTTGTCTCGCGGGATGACCGTGTGGTGAGTGTATATAGTGCAAATATTTTTTTAATATAATGAACAATATTTTCATATAATGTGTTAGAACAGAGAAGCTACACTGATGATGGGACACCCCAGTCCCGAAATGTACATCTGTACGAAGAATCTACAGTAGGATCTACAGGCACCAAAAGGTAACTTGTAATAACACAAGGTCCAACAACTGGGAAAATTAAATATTTTAATATATTAAATAGTTTTGTACAACTAAAAAAAATCAATGAAATTGTTGTTATTTTATTAGAAATTCGCTGAGATTCACCGTAGCACTTGTGGCTAGGTGTCGGCTATATTTTAAAATACACAAGTTTTGCTGTGAGTAACTTTACTCGTAGTCTCAAGTTATGTGAGCTATCATTACTTGTAAAAGGCAATATTACGGTATATGGCCTTCGTAACGATTACACTATATTACATTCATCATGCAAATTACCCACCACTACAGCTTCATGCCAATGTAATGGTTCATACTAGAGCATTAATAAGACGATTAGCCTTTAATGTATCGTGATTATTTCCAATACATGGTACGACAACCATACGTATACTGTACATAAGGTGTGTGGTGATAAATTTTGTAAAATCAATTTGATTGAAAGAGTAAGATTAATAAGTGATTTGCACATTTAATAAGTTATTAAGAACATGAACGAACTGTCCAATAACATACAATATGTAAATGCTGAGACAAGACACAGTTTTTATTGACAACTAGATTAATAGCAACTTATGTCACTTGTGACTTAATGCCCAGTTGGGATTTCGGATGGTGTTTTTACTTTTTGTCTACCCAATATGACTAATATGATTCAGCAAACGGATACAAGCATACATACTGGTTCTGTTAACATGTTTATCCAGTCATGTTGCTTTCTCATTAAAATACAATCTTGATTAATCCCTAGTCAGCAAATGTTTCTTAGAAGAGCCTGCAAATTAGTCCTGATTTATTGTTCTCTGGCAAGGACCACTACTGGGAGACCTTAGCCTTCTCTAGATGCAGCCCCTTAATCCTACCTTATCTATGCCTCGTAAAAGGTTAAGTTGAGCACTCTTAATGCTTTATTCTTAATGCTTATATTAATAAAACCTAAATATTTCAGTATTTTACAAATTTATATGCATACGAACTAACTTGATCAGATGTCAACCGCGATTGCCACCAAGTGCTTTGCAAAAACTGAATTGAATGATTGGATATTATTTTTAAATGGAAAATTCTTAAGACTCACTACTTTATGCCGAAAAGCACATTACAGTGAATAATAATACTTTATCGTTCGTAAATAAAAAAATCAAGAAATCATATAGTTCTATGATAGTGCAAAACTTGTTGGGACCGCACAACTATCTTGAAAGTAGAGCAATCGATATGATCAACCTCATTCAATGAAGACATGAACGGAAAGAGACTACATGTTCCATTATCACACGAAGATTTATGGTTATCAGATAGAATCAGTGGCATGTTTGCTGCAGATAGCGGCGGGGAGAACAGCCCGTAACAGCTTGTGTCGAGTATTGCCGTCTTCTCGCTTGGTTTTTACTTGAATTTGTGATTTATTCGTGTGTGTTGTACACAACACGTAATTCTGGATCGGTGACTCAAATACCTTGGATTATGGTGACAGTGAAAAGCTTCGCCTTGATACTTGCGTTATGTGTTCAAGGATCGGTAAGTTGTAAATGTTGTAGCCTACTGTGTTAAACGTTTATACAAGATGTATGTTAAAGTAGAATAAGATTGTGCAGAAAGTGGTTTAATGACTACGTCATTGACAAATACTAGCAAAAAATGCTGTGTTCACATAAACATGGCTTTCAGGAACATAAGTTAACACATATCATGCTCAAGTCATGAGAGCTTTGTATTTTGCATTGGTCCAAAGTCGTCTGGAGTATGGTGTAATTTTATGGGGCAACACTTTTAAAACACATTTGAAAGTATTAAACCAACAACAAAAAAATGTTTCTGAGAATAATCTTAAATAAAAATAAGTTTGACCATTCAAACCCACTATTTAAAGAACTGCGAATTTTCTCACTAAATTATTTATTTGTTTTTAAAGTGCTTAAGATGTTTTACCTAGTGGCTAAACGTATAACGCAGGTGTGACTCTTCATACAGATCAAAACTTAGAAATTCAAATTATTTAAAAATTCCAAAGCCAAACAATGAGTTTTTCAAAAGTTGTTATAGCTTAACAAACTACCAATTCATCTAAACGATTCTAGTTCCATAGATATTGTTAGTAAGAAGTTGAAACATTGGTAATTGCAGTTAGATAATATTGACAACTTAGTTTTAATATGTGAATGAATGGTGTGAATGTGTATCAGTTAAGGGCGTACATGATAGCTGAGCCATGCAGGGACTAAGCATATGCTTATGCATAGATCTACGACGGCCTTTTTTTTTCTTTCAAATTCAATACAGTAACGCTTTTTTATGCCAGAGACGCCTGATGGTTCAGTGTTGTACGCGGTTTGGGAGTTCCAAACCTTAGTTTTGTTTGTAACGGGTTGAATGTTGTGTGGATGTGTTGTATATAAAACTAAATATAGGACTATCCTTAATTATTTTAGAATCAGTGTAAGGGCATATAACCAACCTTTTCATTTATGTATAAAAGTCCGAACGCTGCTGATTTTGGAATTTTCATAAGTTTAAGGAACCTCCTATCAGGTATTTTCCTTGGATGCCCTAAATTTCCTTCTAAGATTTAGGCAATAATAATATATTTTGTTTTATTTTAATTTAAAATTGTTTGGCAGCCTGACAAGTTTTTGTTTTGTATTTCATGTAAAAAAAAGGAAATAAATCATTCTTATTCTTATCTTAGTTTATGTGGCCTTACACATTTTGGTTGTTTACTACGGCCTTTAGCTGTTCAGCACGGTCTGAACGATCTACAATCTACATGCAGTCTACGCAATTGCAATTGTCTAAGACACGTTCAAATACAGTTGCATCTCATATTTTGTGTCTATATTAGGTTAATATAGGGCCTTTAGAGAGTTTATATTAAAATAACTTTTAAAACAAAGGTCAGAATAACCTTCGCTTAGCGACCTTGAAGTCATCTTCGCATTCAAGTATCATCAACCTTGGACTTTGGCCTTAAAAATTCACCAACAAATCACAAGTCAATGTTCTTCCGCTTGGCCCTGAGTCTTGCTATTACGTCATATTTCGTTTTTCATCAGCTTACAGCCTCGGAGCTTCGACACTTTAAATAAAACAAATTATAGTTTTATTTTATACTTTATAAACCTTACCTTTGGCATTGACTTCTCGTTGATCAAGGACGTTGACATGCACTTTATTTTATTTATTAGTTTCCTTATCAACACAACTAACCTATTGTGTATTGACACGTTAATAATAATGTACCATTTCATCAAAATCGGATAATAAGTTCAGATTTTAGAGATCAATCTTACTGGTTTAAATAAATCAACGCCCAAAAGGGTACTTTTGGTAACTGTGAATTTGCTGCATTTTATTAGTATTGAGTACTGTTATTCATAATGCGTACTCAACCATCACCTGCGAGGTTCGGAAGTCACGTTAAGCCGTTGGTCCTTTAATTTCCATTGGTCATTGGGCTATAAATTAATGACCCATTCTAAGGAAGAGTCGGCCTTAGTTTGTAACAAGACTACACCTCATAACTCTTTACTACCACTCATCAAATTCATACCTCACCACATATTTGCCTTAAAATACCTTCATGAGAGTGGTCGGCATCTCAAATAGTGATATAGTGATAATGTATGTACTGATAGGCTCTTACTGTATTCATAATATTTGTGGCTACGCGTCACCTGCTACTACTACTATGTACAAGTATGAGGAAATTCCCCATAAAAGTATAAATGAAAAGCAACGTTGTTTAATCTAAGTATTTTAAGTATAAGTCTCACTAACTTTTCTTCTGATTTTATTATTGACGAAGCCTATTTACTATAGTTAGAAAAAACTGATTGTATAGTGGTTTATACGGTTATTTATTAAATACAGTTATAAATGGACCCTTAGTTTTTTGTTTGTAAACATTTCTATTACTTTAGTGACGTGGTTGTTCATTTAGATTGAACATATCAGTAGTTTAAATTTAAATTCCGTTCAAGAAACGTTTAAAATATGAACAAAGAAATAAACAACAACAAAATGTACAACTTAGTCTTCTGTTATAGTAACGGAATTTAAGAGCATTTGAGTTTAAATCCGGTTGAAAGGAGACACGCGATAATATTTAATCCTAAGGATATCACTGGTCGTTGTTCCGGTACAGCCTGAAGGTTTTACGGTTAGTTTATCTAAGCTGATTAAAGTACTAAGCCCTTGAAGCCATCACATGGTCTTATGCAGATCAAAACCAAGCTCAAATATCTACATCATACTTGTATTTGATTTTGTATAATGTCTTTCATGTGACGGGTCCCGTGTAATTAAACAAGGTTTTGTAAGTATAAAGGAAATAATCAGGTTCTGGTTTAGTATACCGAGTTGTGACACTTAGGCCATTTAATAGCAAAACCAAGAACATCCATAGCAATATCAATCGGTTATCAAATAGATTATACATACTGGGTCATTCACGTAAGCTGTTTCAAAAAACTACAGCCCAAGAAGTTGACTAAACAGGATTAAACCAACTTTATCCCAAGAAACCACACATGCGAAGTAATAAAATTAATTTCAAGTTTCTTGTTATATGGACGAGGGGGAAGGAGTTCAGACAACTTTGTATAGTATACCTAAAGTTGCAGGTCATAGGGTCATAACACATCAATGGAAAGCTGTTTTGATTGACATAATGAATGTTAAATCTGATCTCAAAAATACCGAGGCGTTTCCAAATTGCTGTCGTTAGTGGGCGGATCTTAGTAACTATCGAAATTCCATTAATTTTTTAACGAATTAGGATTAGTGATCAGGGGTTCAAAACAATTTAGGATTTTCCAACAATCGCTCAAGTCACATGTTTAAAAACAAAATAACTTTTTGCCATTCTGTATTGACAGTGTTAAAGTGTCACTTTTACACCCAGGTAAACAAAGTATTGTTTTGGAGATTTTCTTCTCCCTAGGAAGAAAAGGATAATTTTAATGATCTTTTTGAGGCATGGACGACAGCTAGTTCAACGAGTTTGTTTCGATTGTTTTGAATTTTAACACAGACAGCTGAATAAATCGGTGTAACAGCTGTTGGTTCAAAACTATATAATTTAGACTGCTGAGGTCAACACAATGTTTACTTAATTAATTGTTTATAATATTAAAACATTTATTGACATTTATTTATCCTCATCATTTGCTTCGTGACAAAAAGTATCGTTCATCACTCGACCCGAAAGTGTCTTTTTGACCCTTGGTAATTTAACGTCCTCGGCTGCGCCACGGACGTTAACTTGACCTAGAGTCGAAATGTGTCACTTTAGGACCTAGTGATGAAATATACTATTACATTTGAACGTTTTAAATAGCCGCAACTTAAAGTTTTGACGAGAGAACGTATGGAGTGTTGAATAATATTTTTAGGGTTTTATTAAATTAATCTTTTTCTTCCTAGAGAAAAAAAAAACATTTTAATGATCTTTTTGTGGCATGGATATCAGCTGGTTTGACGAGTTTGTTTTGACTTTTTGAATTTTAGCACTGACCTATAGTAAATCAGTGTAACAGCTGTTTATTCATAACATTATAATTCAGACTGCTGAGTTCAAAACAATGTTTACTTAATTGTTTCTTTATAATAATACAACACTATTGCCATTTATTTTTCATTACTATATGCATCATGAAAATAACTATCGTTCATCACTCGGCCCGAAAGTGTCTTTTTGACCCTCGGTCATTTAACCGAGGTTACGCTACGGACGTTAACTTGACCTCGTGTGAAATGTGCCATTTTTGGAACTAGTGATGGAAATATATATACTATTGTTTACCTGGGTTTAAAAGTGACACTTTAGAACGTTAATGCATGTGTCTAAAGCAGCTTTTTTGGAGCAAAATGACAACAAACTATTAAGTCTTGAATGCTCAGTAGGTTAGTTAATAGGGCCGCAATTATAATGAAAGCTTAAAAGAACTTGTAGATTAGTAGCTGTACCACAATAAACTTAACTTAACTAAAAGTGTTAGAAATATGGATAAAAACAATTGTGTTTGGTTTTAAATGTATACACATTCTTGATATCCAACATCTTATACGTTCTCTCAACAAAACTATGATTGGTGGGCATTTCAACAACTGTTCAAACTGTACATTTTTGGAAGTGATTTGGTTGTTGAAATTATACACTTTAGAATTACCGTGTATCGACCATAAACCGCTGTGATGCATTTTTAAACATAAATCGAGAATATTGAATACTAACAAAATTGTTACGTTGATGACCCCAATTTTGAAACGGCTCATTTTTTGGAGCCCTTTAACACACTAATTAAAATTAAATAAGGATTCCAATAATGGGTTTAACATGACCTACAGTGACAAAGAAAACAGCAATGTTCAAACCCATGGCCTACATTTTAAGTAACATGCTGTATAACAAGACGCTTAAAGCTATGGTTTCTGTATTTTTCAGACGCAACCGTTGGAGATAAAGTTCGTTTCATTTTTCTAGGTATATTGGTTCGTCTGTAATCTGTTTGTGACAGCTTCCTGTGTATTGTGTATTTATTTATTTGTTTGAAGACCGTAATGGTTTGATTCCTCCACTCAAAGCGTTAACCATGGGTCTACTTGCTTAGAACCCGCAATAACACTGACATCAAATTCGTTCAACACTTATTATATCCTAAAATTGTACGAGTGTAACTTTTCAAACTCTCATTGACTTACTCGTACTTATGGTGTAGCAGATATTCTATTTTATATTTACAAATATTTGATATGGTAGTAGGGTTATGTGTATTGTACGAGCACATTGGTCGTTTTACGTTACTCTTAAATTTATTATATTCTATTTAAGAATGAGTATTTGTCATTATATGACTCTGTGTTAATAATCCATTATACGCTATATAGAATGTCTTACGTAAAATTATTAAACATATAAGTAACGTGATTGAGGTCTTTTGGGTCGTGAGGAGCAGGAGTTACATCCATTCGAACTGGGTAGCGTGATCATCGAGCTTTTCAAGCAAACGAAATTGGGGTTGATTAAATATGGGAACAGGGATCCAGCAGAATAAGCCAGAAGGTTGACGTGCACGAGGTCTAGAACCATATTCCCAATGAATTCAATCTAATCTTACGTGATAGAGTAGCTTTATGTTATAAAATGTATATTTTTAATTAGATATTGTGCACCTTTTACTTTTAATAGCAGCTTAAAATAGCACTTAGAAACCACAATTTTGCGTTTAGGTATCCAAGCCTCAAGACGCAGTCGACATCACCACATCTGCTCCCACAGTGAAGGTGGACAATGTGTACGACTACTACGACAAGCAGTACGAGGACTACGGTAAACAGTACGACGACTACGTGAAGCAGTACATAGACTACGTCACTACGTACGGTGACTACGGGGACTACGTTACTCAACAGTATGTTGACTACGTTACGCAGCAGTACACGGACTACGGGCACTATGACTACGCGTGGCAGTATGGCGAGGACTATGGGGAGCTGGACAACGACTACGGTCCTCACGAATATGGGGAGTACTTTGCCTTTGGAGACCGTAACAACCCGTACGACACCGTTGTCAGCTTGTTTGATGACACTGGGATCATGCAGAACGGATCTCAGGTAAGCAGGACCAAAAACACTAATTTATTGCATTATATTGCTTGCTTTCATTTAATTTTGGGTTTGCTGCAGCTTTTGCCTGCAGGGTTTGAAAGCAAAAAGGACGAAATATATGCCGAGGCCCAGGGCAAGGCGTATACTCACAAAATTACAGTGATTTCTTATTGTAGATAGTCTTTTAGAGAAATGTAATTATGTATGGAAATTAATGAACTGAATTATACTTCCACAAGACGTTATCATGAATTCCCTTATCCTAATACGAGACGTAGCAGAGCTAACTCCTACACATATTTATACATTTAATCTTCTTTGTTAACTCGACTGGCAATGTCTTTTACAGAGTAGACATAACGTTTTGTATTTTATTTAAAATAATTGTAGTGGGTTCAAAAAATGTTTAATAATCTGTAAATAAATAATATTTCTAAATTTAATTATACAATACAATGTGATAAGAAAGAACTATTTATCGAACCTGGTCTTGGTTCAAATTCCATCTATACAACTAGCTAATTACTCAATTAAGTTAAAAGCTATTCACATAGGATATGAAGTAAAAACCTCCTCAATATTACCACCCTACCATATAGAAGGAATTGAGAGTACCACATCATCAATAATCTCAATTCCAAAGAGCACAACCTATTAGAGTTTCATTAGTGTCAATATTGATTTCAGATGCCATGGGTTTACATTATTGTTCCCGTGATACAAATCGATGTTTTCTACGTAGATCCAGACCATGAATACATCGAGGACGTAGAAATGCAGGTAAGTGAGTGTACCAAGTCACGTTAGCTACCAGAGAAAACACGACACTCAAAATTTGACGAAAAGGAATGTTAACTAGTTTATTTAACTAAAATAATAAAGTGTATTAATAACTAATACAGTTATTAAAGAAACTACTTGGACAAATCAGTAAATGTTTTCTCTAAAAATTCCCAATGCACTATTTGTTATGGATAAGATAACAAAAGTGTCAGTCAAATGCAGTTATGTTATGTTACTAGTTCATGGGACAAGGTTTGAAATTAGTTTGAGAACTACAAGTACATGCGGTTTCCATTAGATCAAAGGACTTGATTGGCAAGGGTGGTTAATGTGTGGCATCGGGGACCTATATAATAATCAAGACTTTGGCTTAGTTGTACATGATTGATTGTTTCAATCCACTTAACATACAAAGGAAGTAAAAAAAAACATTCCAATTCTAGATTAATGTATATTTAATGCAACCCGTTTATGACGTTTACGTTTTTACCCGTTTACGTGCTTTTCAGACCAAAAAGTAACAAGAATAATTCAAAACGCACTACGCGTCGGGCCGCTAATTTAGGCTCCACAGATTTGTACCTAAACGGTATGAAAAACGCTCCAACTGAAAGTAGCCGCAACAAAATAAGATTGTTACAAACGTTATCGTGCTTGACTCATCAAATTCTTTATTCATATAAAGTTACGTAGTTTTGCACAATATTCAATATTTTGAATCGTTGATTGTCTTTCTTTCAAGAGGAAGAAAACAGATATTTACACGAAAACGTAAAGTCTACCTAATACCTTTTAACTCAACAAAAAATAAACTGAAACCTATTGAAATCTGGATAATACATGCACTTCAAGAAAGAAATCCACAAATACCAAGATCAAGCTATTTCAAACATAACCCAACATTTGTTTGAATAATTTAGACTTTAGAAGAAAGTTATAAAAATAAGTTTTCTTTTCAGCGCAACGTTTGCTATATTCTTTCTTGATTTAACTCTATGTAATATAAATACAGTCTTTATATAAATAAAAGTTAATGCCCAATTAATTTTTATTTCTGAGGCTATACCAAACCGTGTCCGTTAAACATCTATAGTCAAACCATGAAATATCGATTGGGTTATGAAAGTGTCAAAATCAAACCAACATTCAGAATTTTAATCTTTGCAATTAAAAATGTATTGTTTTGTGTGCAATATTTGCAAGAATCTATAGATTATGCTTTCCTTTCTAGCTGCCAATAGAGACGTTCTTCTTTGAGCTCGGTGATTTTGGCATGGGTCACTTTGACCTGGGAGACTTCGGCCTTGGTGGGCTTGATGACTACCACCAACACACTGATGACATGCTGGATTACTCTGGGGCTTACGATGACTACCCCCTGTACGGCCACTACCAGGTGAGTGAGATCGCAAAACACATCTGTACATCGGTCTATAGTATTTACTTTATGGCTAATTAAATACGATTTACATGGTTCATTTTGGCTCATTCTCAAAACGAATCAAAAAAAGTATTTACTCGTCTAAATAAAGGGCAAATCAACGTTCGTTTAGAAAAGAACTATTCTTCTAAATATATACATTGACTTAACATTGCGCAAGTATTAAAAAGATATTCAGGATCAGTAAAAATTCGTATTGAATCAGTAAATGCCTGAGGTTAATACACTGTGGTTGTACAATTGTACAAATGTAATGGTTTCGTAAGGTCACTTTAAAAGCGTTTACAACCTAGGTTATTATAGTAAACATTTTTGTTGTTATTTTATCACACAATCAAATTTATCTAATAATTAAAATATATATGATATCCAGAGTTAATTATTTTGCAATTAAGACAAGTTGCCTGACTCCATTTCTATGAGAAGTGATGAGGCTTTTATCGGTAAACTATATACAGTATATACGCTCGTACATTTTCCGTTGTATTTACCCTATTATTATATTGGTGTAGGTGCTAGTTGGCAGGAGCTATATGTAAGTAGTCGGTACTAACGTATTTCGTACTGAGGTATTACAATACAATACCAATTGTGTAATAATTTTCTCTTAAATAGCTTACGAAAGCTCAACTTTGTTTATAAAACTCAACCAATTCGTTTTGTTTACGACCGAATTTACGGAAAGAAAGAAAGACAAATTTAATCCATGGTATACAAGGTGCATAGGAATACAAACAAAAACTTATAACAAAGAACAAATAAACAAAAAACAACCAAAAGACCCAGGAAAAGAACGCTATTCTTCACATATTTCGTCCACCATGTAGTCGTGTACGGAGTAGAAGGCCTTCTTCAAGAGATACTTTTTAATTTTGATCCGCAAAATGGACGACACTTCTTGTTTCAAGTAATCTGGAATTTTATTAGGTATACTTTTTAGACGACGCATAAAATTGTATTTTTAGTATAAAACTGGAATTGTGAGTTGGCATTTAAATATGGTTTTTTGCTTTTAAATTACAATTATTAGTAAATTTTTTGTTTGATGAAAAACCAAAAGTTGGTTTTTGAAATGGATCAGACATTCAAAAATGTATATACAAGGTAAAGTCATAATATTGTGTTCAATAAAAATATGATTACAACTAGATCTCCTTTTAATATTACATATACTTATTATAGCTTGTTTTGTTTTACGGACAACCTTTTAGTATACGGACTTTCTTTTCCCCAAACGATAGTTATTACATGGGCCTATCTGAGATTTGGGAACATCTGAGCATAATAAATGTTAAGCATAATCTAGATATTTTTAAAACTCCTAAACCCTTTTATCGTAAATATACCAGTGCATACTTTACGAATAACTAAATACATTTAATTCTTGTATTTTAAGTTTTATCCAAATTTCAACCCAAGAATTTAACTACGTCACTTGATGAAATCATTATTCCTAAATGTTCTATTTTTTTATTTTAAATTTTATTGTTTATGCAAAATGTCATTAGTTTTGTTTTTGATAGATTTATTATTAATTTATATTCGTCAAAACTTCGGAGTAAGCGTGTTAAGTCAATGAATGTTTCCATTTCCAACTGGGGTAAAGATGAATGGGAAAGAATAATCTAAGTGTCATCAGCGAATAGAAATAGTTTAGAATTCAACAGGTATGTGAAAATATCGTTTATGTAAATTAAGAATAGTACAGGTCTTATATACAATTAATAACGGAAGTAATCACCAACTAATTACAGGGCAACAAAGCGCAGCTGTATGCCTCAGGGGAGGAGCTCAGTGACTTGGCCACCCTGGACTACCCCGGCATCGATCACGACCCCTACTGGATCGACTGGATCTTCATGATCCCACCTGACGACCCTCTCCCTCCAGTGCCTGCTCCCGTCAACCGGTAGAGTTAATTCTATATAGTTCGGCAGTTTGGGACAGTTATCCGTTTAGTATTTGAAAGTGTTACATAAAAAGGCATTTCATTTGACCAAAGTATTTTATTCCAGTACAGTTGCACCAAACTTTTGTTTGTAGTTGTAAATAAATTTATTTATTTGAGAATTAATAGTATTAAACTTAATGTCAGTGAAAACATTTCGTTGAATTTATTAAGCCTTACAGCTTGAAATCATTCATGCTGCTCACGGATCACAAGAAAACTTACAGACAGAGAAAGATTAAAACATACATCAATACGAAAACGAGTATTAATCAATTATTTAATACAAAAAAATATTGATTAATACAAACACGTTGCTTTCATTAAATCACACGTGGTGGTTTCAGTACAATATTTTCAAGCTTCTTAGTGTAGGGTCCTACTGGATACTCTAGATCACGGGCTTCAATCTTGGGTTTCTAGGGTAATAAAATACTCGTTGGTCATGTTGTTCATCACCATAAAATGGGTAAATTCTATAATGTTCAAAGGAATACTATCAGGCGCAGGGCTAAGTCCAAAACGTCTCCCCCAATCGAAGCCAGCACAACTATGAGCTCCGGAGTTACATGTCCAACCCACCAAGGGTCCACTTAAGGTGCGCAAATTATTTAAAAAATCCAAAGCACAGGTGAACCTCGAAAACTCACGCAGAAACGACTCTCGTAAAGTTCTCTAGCGTAGCAGTTTCATAAGTTAAAGACGATTTACATAGGAAAGTGTTTATACAGATTTCTATTAAGCAAACTGTGATTTTGCTGATAGGAGGTGGGATTTTATCCAGCCAACTCAGCGCTTGCAGATCAGCAGCTGGATTGCCGCTTGTTCAGCTGGAATTTGCATTTACACTGGCTTTTGCCGATACAAAAAACGTGCCATTGTATCAGTGTGTTTGCTAATTGCATTGTACAGTATTTAACCCACTTTCTGGTTAACCTTTGATCTGCAAAACCAACATAATCTATTTTTTTAGAGATCAATGGCATCGAGACAGTTTAAACTAAATGGCACTTTTGATCCGTCTTCAACGTTTCAAATACTATGTTAAGATGAAAGTTTTTGTCAACAATCGGTCACAAGTACATCTTATTTTAAGGACTGGTTTCCAAAGGATTGTAAATCCCCTTTTGTACTTGATAGATATGCAGTATTTTTCATTGTAGAAAACTATACGATTTGTTTGGTAGACTGGGTTGGCCTATTGTCCCTTTTTAAGCACAAACTTGATAAAGGATTGCAGAACATGCAACCATCTTAACTTAAATTATAACCTCAACTTGGCCCTAGTTATGTTCTACAAACCAAGATTGAAATAATCAACAATATAGTTCACGAATAAAATGAATTCTGTTATTGAGTCATACTGTCACGCATCGTTCTGATGAAGTTGCCTACCGAAACTCTAAGGTTACGAGATGGTCATGTTTATAACTTTTCTTTAAACCTTCATCTGCAAGGTTTACTGATACACATTTTTATCATGCTAAATTTTAGACAGTGCAGTCAGTGTGTTCATTTTTAAATTTAATTTTTAATTAAGTTGACAATTCCTTTTAAACAATTTTTAAACCTGTCATTGGTAGAGCAAAACCTCTAAAGAAGTTGTCAGCGTTGGTAGGATTGTAAGCTATAGATTTCGATCTACACTGTAAATCTTAGGGTAGACCTTTTTCACCCCACCCCCTCAGAACTTATAGGAGCTTACGAATACAGTTATATGTTGCTAACTACCTCCTAACCGTGTAAAAAGGTTTTTACGCTTCAAGCCTAATATAAGGGAGATGGAAATTCCAGTTTACATAAACTACAGAACAATAAGTGGTTTATTAAAGGTTATAATATAAATCTTAAGATATAAATCTAAAGCCTCTGTTGGATAAACGACGAAAGAGTACTTACTCGAATTGGGAAAATCCTTTATCCCCTTGACAAAAGATGTAGCAGGCAATATATATGTCGCAAGGGTTTATGAGTTTGTCTGTCAGCAACAGCTCCGTTCATCGCTGTCTGCAGCCTTTGCCTTTGTCGCCGCTCTGTTGACCGACCTGCCATGTTTATTATCTGGAGCAATCTCACGTCAAAAAAGAAATATAGTTAAGGGTCCGCCTTACCTGCACGGCGTCGATTCAATGCAAGGGTAGCTTAACCCCTTTTTAATCAGCCCACAACCGGTTATTTATTACATCTCTTTGATGTCCAAATATACACTCATTTGGAATCTGTAAGTTTTGAATGTGTTCTATCAAATCGTATGTATTATTCAAGCTGTAATCTTTGTCCAACTTCAAACCCTTTTTTATTCTTTTGTTTAGAAATTTACAAATTTTATACGTTGGGGCTTTTGTGAAATTTACTATTGGTCTCATGGGTATGTTAGCTTTGTGTGTTTTTGGGAGACCTCTTAGATTAGGTGACTGTGGGTTAGTCATTTTTAATTTGTACTTAACTGAATTGGATAGTGATTTGCACTTATTAAGAGTATTGTTTGACACTTTATTAAATTCAAATGTAGGATCTTTATTTAAGGGTGTGAATTTATTTTTATCGTTTACAAAGTTAAGCATTTTTTCATGATAGTCATCTTTTTTCATGATAACAGCGGTATTTCCTTTATCAGCCTTTAGGACGATTGAATCATTGTCTTTCAATTTCAACCCTATTGATTCAATGGTATTCATATAGCTTTTGCTATTACCTAAAAGTGCTTTATTATCTTTTATAGGACCTTTATCCAACTCATGTACGAAGTTATAGCGTATTTGATCTTGTACGTCTTTATTTTTCCGTCTCATTGCGATGTCAACATCTATTATATCATTTTCTAAACAAATCTTTTTAAAATCTAAATTTACATTATATTTTAACGATTTACCCAACATACTTCTTCTAAGCTAAGGGCTATTCCGGTGAGATTTTGAACGGATGGAGAAAACATTTCTTCTTCTCCGTGTTCCAGTTAAGTAATAGTTAAGTTGTTAAATCGTTTAGTATTCTCGAGATTGCATATTGTTGTAGGAGGTGCAGCAACGTATGTTGTCAACTCTGTAAACAATGTAAAATCGCTGCTCTCATGTTTACATTGTCGTATGTTCAATCTACATTAATTTGCATTTATAGAGGTTTTTGCCAACGATTTCAACTTCTAATAGAAAATATTCAACCAACAAATGTTTAAATAGAATAATGTAAAATAAATTTAGAAAAAAACCTTCGATTTACTTTTAAATAATTTACGTTTTAAAGACTACTTAGTCGTATTACGTTTATTTTTGAACACATGAAGGAATGTTTTAAATTTTAAACTGTACTGTTCCAAAGATAACTAACTGTTGTATACAGTTGGTTTGAACTTTGAAGTAAAAACCAAAGATATGGTCTAACGATTACTGAAGCCGTTTAGTAACAAACGAAACTTGAATTTAAACTAAAGATATTTACACCTTAGATGATTAAAAGTTTGGTCATACACTTATAAAAGCGAATCACTACTTTTAATTTTAAGCAATTTTTAAGTGTAGTTTATAACTTTAGAAAGCCATCACTCACAGAACCCTTACTAAATTAAATAAAATAAATGTTTGTGTTTGTTAATTTTGTTCATGAAGGTATGCAGTGTACATATGATACTGGAAGGTACTAGAGTGGTAATGGCAACACTGGTTTAATATTGATACACATGTTCAGTATTGAATATGCTAATCCAAAAGCTTCAGCTTGATTATGTTCTACATCAGCATGACCATGTAATCACTATGGTCAGCTGTAAGCTCCAGGCTTACCACAAGTGAAGCTGTGCTGTTTCAGAACCAGTTAAGTTATGGTTTCCTAGGAACCGACGACCGCTATTTTACAACCATGGATAATATGACGGTGAACGTTTTTTTAATGTAATAATATGGCGGTGTTTTTCTATAGAACGGTGGTGGCCTCTATGCCTTTAACTACATTAAATACAGAAGACGGTCGTAAAAAAAGTCAAAACCTTTTCAGAAAACCATTGTTTTATAATTATAAACAATGGAGATAAAATTGAATTGCTTTTGTAATTGCTACCTACAGCTGGCTTTTGATGGAAATAATATAGTGAGGTTTTAATACTTTTACCTTAAAATTAAGTTTTGATGATGTAAAAACCTTAAAATTGCCTGAATTTAAAGAAAGATAAAATAATATGTATTTTCTTGTTATATATTTCATGTATTTAAATGTTCATATATTTAAAAAATATGAACATCCAACAAGTCGTTAAAATGGTGGCCAAAAAGGTGATTTTCGTTATAACAGCGGAGTGGGTAGTGCTATTTTAATGATATTTGAATTGTGTTATCGCTTTGAATTATTTAATAAACCTTGCAGTAAAAGAACATCTAAGTCTGAGGCCAACGGTCGAAGCGAGGCTGTCACGCCCGTGGCAATAGAACGACCGAATTAGCGTAACAAATTGCAAAGGAAATTCGATTCATTCATGCCAGTGGCACTTAAGCGCTTAGCTGCGCATCGGCCTGGTTATTATTTTTGTAGTGTAAAAGATAAAATGCCGTAATTAAAGCGACATCACCTTTTTGAGAATTATACAGAGGAAAATAAAGAATAGCTGTAATTATAAAAAAGTAAAACAATTTATATAGTTTAAAATAAATACAGTATATAATACGAATATACCGGAGTAATTATAATTCTTTGAAATAAATATGTAATTATTGGAAAATGTAAAATAATAATCATAGGTAGATCGCCCGTGTACAGTTTTAAATTAAATTGATTGTTTGGAGTAATTCTTCAAATGCTTATTTAGTTATTAGTAGTTGAGTTATTTGGTTCGTGCTTAGCTTTTAATAAAGAAAGAGTTACTTTCATTAATCAAGGGAATTTTATGATTTGAAATAAAAACATTTATTCAAGATTTTCGTGTGGAGATTTTATAATCTGTTGGTGGTGTAATTGTAAACAATGGGTTTATTTGAGATATTTTAAAATTTCATTTAGTAGACGTGAAGCACCATTTTGGTCAATTTCAACTAAGGGTTTTAAAATCTTGTCTAATGTTGATAAATAAATTTACTTTCAGGTAGAATATTAGTAGACTTTAGGTGAAATGCAACAATACTTCTACTAAGAAGAGAATCAATGAGCTTATAACTCCGTTTTTTGCTTCGTGTTATACATTTTTTTCGAGTCTGGTCAAAAGTTACTTAACTTTAAACAGAACTACTCGCTGTAATAACAAAATACATAAAAACAATATTTTTATTTATGATTTAATTAGTATGGTGTAGTGAGAATGGTAAATGGACACAGTTAAATCAATGTTAGTAGCTAATGGGTTAGAGCCAGTGCTTAATGGTTCATGAGTTAGGGATTTATGTAGAGTCTATAGTAGGAGTATTGATTATGTAAATGAGTCTGATAACAGAGAGTAGTGCGATAATCTATGTAACAATCGGCGTTAGGCTGCAGTGGGTCAATTGAATCACTGTTTAGTGCAAACTATGCTTTCAAAATTGTATGTTTAATCATGATATGTTAGACAATCCAAGGCAATGGTAAGTTTACTTTTTATATTATGTTCATTAGCAAAGCAGTTATTTAAATACTTGTATGTATTCAAAACACATTTTTTATTTTATTTTACATTCATAAAACAAAATGAAAATTGTGTTGACTAGTGAAATGAAATGAATATGATTTATTAGTATGGAATGGATGGGTGAATAACAAACAGTGCCACATGAATAACAAATTAACGAAGCCACTGGTAAGAATAATATTTACCATATAAAAAAGCTGTATAAGAACTATCTCTATACATTATTGGAACTAGAAAAAATAAAATAGAAACAAACCCCCAATAAAAGTATTTAATTTATATATTGATGATACAATAACCAATTACAAGTATACCTTTATGTATGTTCCATAAATTCTCCTACTGAGTAAGGAGCCAGTTGCAATAAATGTTTTCTTAATCTCCTTTTGAATAAAGCTGAATCCGGCAAAAGGTCTTTTATTTCTTTTGGAATTTTATTTAAAAATGTTATACCTGCTTGTATTGGTAATTTTTCAAATGTTTGCAATCTGTGGCTTTTTTGTCTGTACAATACATTTGATTTTGTATTGTGACAGTGAACATTATAACCTTGGACTAAATCACATTTGCCAACACAGTATGAAATTGTTTCAAATATATAAAGTGAAGGCAATGTAAATATATTCAATTTTTGAAGTGTTAAATAAATAAATAAATAAATAAATTGTTTATTGCGTAAACATTGAACATGTTATGCAATCGTCAATACTGTAATTTAAAAGCTAAAATTTTCCATACATTCTACCATCGAAATCCCAATCAGACATACATAATTGGCATTCACTCTCTCTCATTCATTCGAATTGTACCACTCTAACCCTAAGTGTGTTCCGCGTTTTCCCAGTCATGTGCCATAAACTCGTTGGTGCTATAAAATGCTTCTGCGGTCAAAACCTTTTAGACGAGCTTTAAAAGCCTTAAGCTCTGGGGCACTTTTAATTGAATTTGGCAACCTGTTGACGAGTTGAACTCCTACCTGAGAAGGTAAACGTTCATAAACTGCCGTTCTGTGTCTCCCAGTTCGGTAGTTTTCCCTGCCTCTAGTTTCATAAGAGTGAATGTCACTTCCTCTTACGAGACCGCATTTTGATTTGAAAAAAATACATGTTTCTAAAATATAGAGGCAAGGTAGTGTCAACAATGTTCTTTGCATGTAGCCCTTGAGGTTAGATTACAAATTACACGAATTGCTTTTTTTTGTAGAATAAATGCTCTTAACAACCTTCTTTGAGCACAGTTACCCCAAAATATAATCCCATAAGACAAATGAGATTGTATGGTTCCATAGTAAACAATCTTAAGAGTATCTATGGAACGGAAATATTTCATTTTCCTTAAGAGAAAAACTCCAGAAGAAATATTGTTACAAAAAGATTATATTTAAATTTGGGTTTTAGTAAAGTATTCATAAATTAAATTTAATAGGCTACACAAACACTTATAATACAATTATTCACAACACAGTTACTAAATTTGAGTAGAAGTAAAAATACATATTGATACGATCTTTAACAATAATCTGCTTGCTTAACATTACGTAAATTTTACAAGAAATAGTCATATTATTGTCAATGAGAAACTAGGCCGACACGCAGCCAAGCGCTAAATTAATTGATCTAAATTTCTTTAGCAATTTTTTACTCTAATTAACAATTTCACAGCATTGCTACGCTGACAGCCTCAGCTTGGCCTGCTGCATGACCATGGGCGTTACAAAGCGGTTCGCTGCGTTCACTGCCTACTTCGGTCTTCATATTCATTTTAAATTTCATAAAAATCGGACGAAACTGTTTTTAGGTAATTAAACTTCCGTTTTTTTGGTGAAAGGGGACTTCAACGGCAGTCCGATTTCGCTGGTTAACGAACGCAACATTTTGTTCGCAAAAGGAACATTTGTACTAAATTTGGCGAAAAACTGACAAAAATGCGAATCTGTGGAGATGATACACGTACATATGTATATACCGTTATTACAAAAATGATCAAAACGCGTTTAGGAGTCAGGATCAGTGCTCATCTCATGGTCCCGTGCCAGGGTCTTACCATGCTGACGGCTTGAATAACTCATTTTTCTAAAGGAAATTTGATATTTAATATTTAATTTGTACAAATTTGAATGGTCAAACACTTATTAATACAACATAAAGAAATTAATCATGTCAATTTTTACTAGTAAAAAGGAATATAATGGTTAGGTCAATTAGACGTCGAGTTGATTAGAAAATATCCCAATAAATAAATGCAAATTATACAGTTTGCTTTCAAGAATATGATAGTTCATTTAGCTGATTTACTTATATTGTCGCCATAGTTTTCCAGGCCATTCTTCAAAGTACAGTTTAAAATATAACTGACAAAATTTGAAAAGATTTGTTCACACAGGGCTACTTGTAATATTAGTAAACAACAAAAGACAATAAAGTACCATTTTAAGTCTCAAATCATAAGAAGATTAGCTTTAAATTTCTCATACTAATAAATTTACCGCGGTATACTACAATATGGCACCAAATACTGAATTATTTGCAATCAACAATATTGTTAAGTGAAATAGTAAATCTAGTAAGTATATCACAAGTTTTCTTAATAATATTATTACACACGTTTAATTCTTAAACTTGTTTGTTGATAGCTGAAGATATAACTTACGTTTCTATGGCATGAACGAACAATATCTAAAGATTTAGGTTAGTGATCATAACATCAGATATTGCTTGACGATAACTTCAAGTTATGACGTTGTAACGGCACTTGAACCTTGCTGACAAAGTGTAGTCATTCACGTCATTGTGATAAGTAACGTAGATAACATCTGACGTTCAGACTGCTCACATGTGAGCAAGATTCAACTTCATACTTAGTGGTATAAGCTTGATGGGTCATAACAACACTTACCTACGCCTCTGGCTTAAATAAAACGAATTTCCTTTGTAATTTGTTACATGTAGTTCGCTCCGGCCTTCGGTCGGTGTTTTACTGGTGACCTTGGTATGATGGAGGCCTTTAAAGGTGTTTGATTACATAAAAGGAAAATGTTGCTCATTACGTTGTACAGCAAAAAATCACTTTTTGAAATGATACAAACATTTTGATTATTTTTAACATATACAGGGTGAGTTTTATAAACCCCCCCCCCACCATATATGTCTTTTGATAGAGAAAGAATTGTGAAAACCCTTTGGGGAATGTTTTTATGTTTTTTTCTTTTGACTTACTTTTCGTTACCCACCCCCACCCAAAAACCGTATGGGAAGGCCCTCCTAAATATTTTAAATACGAACCCCACACTTGTAACACCTTATTTGAAAGGGTATAAATATAAAACTCATTGACACCACTAAAAAGAATGTTACGCCATTCCTGTACAAAATGGCGGCTCAAAACGTGTTTCATCTTTCAAGCAGATAAATGGACGCTGTCACTATATTTTTAAAAGATTTGAATAAACTCACAGATTTAGTTTTTGGGTACTTAAAGCGTTAAAATGAGCTTTATACGATGGATTTTTCAAACTTTTGAAAACTGCCCTTTTCGTTAGTTTTCAAAAATTCGTTAATTTTCAAAGGTTTGCAGAGTTTTTTCGTAACTTATCATTTTAAAGCTTTGAGTACCCAAAACAAAATCTGTAAGGGGGGTTCATATTTAAAAAAATTAAGGGGTCTCCTCCCTCAGGCTTTTGGGGGGTGGGTAACGAAAAGTACGTCAAAAGAAACTTCAGGACCATATAAAAACATTTCCCAAATGGTTTTTCAAAATTCTTCCTTGATCAAAAGTTAAGGTGTGGTGGGCATATAAAACTCCCTCTGTAGTATAACATAAAAATACATATGCAGTTCAAATTTCATCAAAACATGTCAACATATTTTCCTATTAGACCATTAAAACAGCATTCTTTTGTGAAACATCCCCTCCAAAAGTGGCGTTTCAGTAGTCCGATTTCGCTGGCTAACAAACATAACCAAAATATTTTAAAAAGAATCGTTCGAGCCAAATTTTATTAAAATTGGACATAGAATGCGACTTGTAGAAATTATACACATACACATATCTGTATGTAAAGACGTGTTGACACATGCTAAAAACGTGTTCTTGGAGTCAGGTTTGGTGCTGATTTCACGGTCCTCAGGCCTGTTATCTCGCTGACGGCATCAATATCTTATTGTTCTTAAGGAAAGTAAATAGTACATTGTGTTAAGCACCGTTTTGCTACAACTTTTACAGTATGACAATTGTGCCTGGTATCAGAGCTGGACACGCGGTAATATCGTATTAATGACATTAGCATTAAAAGTTAATTGTGGACACTGTCAGGAGCATATTCCACTAATGCTCCGGTCAGATTACATATGCAATAACACTGCCTAGGCTTTGTGGCAAACCCTATTGCGTAATTGTTTTCCCAAAACTTATCAGAGGTTCATTGCCAAACGAAATGCTCTAATATAGCTACTTCATTAGAACTATTTTACATTTTACTGACATAAGTTTATTGATTATAATTGATTCATAATAAACACAGTGTTTGGTAATGTTTCAAGAACGGCATTTAGCTAATTTGGTGGTATGTGTTACATTGATGCAGTTGCTTTAACAATAATTAACCTAATCAATGTTGAAATGGTATGGATGTGGTAATAAGTATCGAAAACATTGAAATTAGAATTGCAAAAACAAGAAAAAAATCAGAAAATCTTTCAATAATTTTATGCTTTTAATAAATAGTTATGACAAAATTAATGATAATAAATACAAAGTTTTTAGTTTCTTGAAAATTGTACATGAATACAGTTGAACATGATATAGAATATTTTTGAAGATAATTCACCACTAATTTGTGTACAAAAGTAGTTTTCAACATCTAACTGACATCGGTGGAGAAAAAAAATCTACTGAACAAACAGTGCTTTTTCTGCAACTGCTATATATAATTAAAGTATCCCTTTGTGATTTTCTTTCACATAAAAACTGATAGATAGTTTAAAGGTGCCATAACACAAATACACACAAAGAGTGCAAAAGCAGACTTACTGTTGACTATACAGTAAACACGTGTACACTTATATATAAAAATCACCGTTTGCATTGATTCCAAATTTACTCATATACTCGTACATCTACGAGTACAACACTTTTCTAACAGTGCTTCAAAACCATCTTGGTCCAGTAATCATTTTAAAACCAAGCTGCCTATTTCTCAACTGCTTTCAAGTTTAATGTTTCGGTGTACAAAGTTAAATTAATTCTTAGTATGACGGCTCCATTAATATTTTTTAAACTTTACACCACTTTACAAACCGCGAGTGATGGTAACCATGATATTTATCACATAATACATCTGCAGTAGTGTATAGTGTATAGTAAAACAACTTTGACAATGATTTGAAAAGTTAATAAGGACTTTTCATTTTGAACGCATTTATATTGTATTGTATATGAGTTTTATATTTTGTATTGTTTGTAGGGAATTCTAAGTAGGTGTGTAAAATACTTATCGTGATTCTTACAACGTAACAGTTTATTTTATTACAAAATACAAAGTTACATCTATATTGATCAAAACTTTAATTTTATGCACTTCTATAGAATAAAGAATAAGATATCCATCACAAAGTGTTCAAATTGTTGGTAAAACATCTCCTCTATGATAAAATAAAGGGAAGAACTCTTTTCATATTTTCTTTATTTTCTATTAAGATGATGTGGTTTGCGACAATTTTTAAACAAAACTATAATTGGTTATGAGTTTTTATCAACACGAAAATGTTTGATTATTTGTAGTAATTAGATTCTAATTAGCATCATCTCTGATCAGGATATGTGTGATTAGTTCTTGTACTAATTTATATTCAACAGCTACATCAAGCACTAATTACCTGTGATCTAATCCTATTGATAGATTATGAATAAAATATCTCATCATTCATATCAGGGATACTTATTATGAAGTAAACATAAAATCATGATCATGTAGTTTTTTCTTAAAGTATACCCACATTGAAAATTAAAATTAATTTGGTATACAGTAAAACCACTTTAATATTACTGAGAAAATATTTCACGAACGGTCCGTTGTGTTTTTTAATGTGTTTATATAAAGCAATGAATTGAATTCTTTAACAAAATCAAATATTAATATTAAACATAATTTTTTAAAATTATTTTTGACTGAACTTGCTTATTACGTTACATTGATTTAATGGTTGCACTATTTAAATAAAAAAAAACAAACTATAATTTAATATAAGTTCCTTGTAGATCACGGAATTTTTATAGGAAATAGAACTATTCAAGTATTCATTTCTATCGCCATTGGGAACAAGACGTCTAAGAACAAAAATGAATGCAGTTTGGGACTTCTGCACTCCCAATTACTCCTCCTGGGTAATTTATTTATGTTATATGTGTTCATTATCTTTACAAAATATATTAAATTCGTACACATATGTGTGACCTCTCTAAATGTCGATGGTTTTGGTGCAATCTTACTTTTTAAAATCTCTATGTTAGGTTCATAAACCAGTTAATCAGTTCAATAAATTAGTTACCCTGAAGTAGGTACCATTTTTGGAGAAAGTTGGGCTTTCCCACAAAATAAGGATTTACGATATACAACGTGTATTTGGGATCCGATTTCTATGAAACGTCATTTGCACATTTATGTCACAACATTTGTACGTGGAATCCAAAAGTCCATTGAGCCAGACCATGATGGCGGTGGAAATCGTACTTTAGTGACAGCACCGGCATTGTATTCTGACTGATTGGATTTTGTTGGTTTCTTGTACACTTGTTGGTTACATACAAAAATAGTGTAACAAGTAATACATTAAATTATAATTGCAGTTTTATTGCACGAAACCCCCCTTTTAGGAGGAAGAAACCCCTCGACAGGAAGGACACTTTCAGTTCAAGTGATCCTCATTTTTACAGTAAATTAGTTAAAATTTACGATAGTAATTTCGGCAACACGTTGGCTACGAGTATGTTTGTTAATTAAGGGTTTACTATAAAAAATAAACCAAATATTGAACCGTGTGTCCTGGGTTGTCAAAGTGGTGACTCTTATGCACATGCTGGCATGATAAGCCAATATCAGTTTGGATATAATATTTCTTCTACTATATGAATGAAACTGTAACATACATTATACAGTTTTTCGGTTAAGTGCAAAGATCACAAAGCTATTGTTATTTTGTCCTTTTAAATTCAATCAAATACGGTCTTGAGATATATGATTTATTTTAATTGTATAACAGTAATGATATGGGTCCAGCTACCCATTGAACCTTGATATTGTGCGCCTTTCCTTACTGTTTAAATATTTTTGTGATACATAAAACAGAGACGCTCAGACATATGAGATTGAAGCACCAAGGGTATTCTGATCACAAATAAATCAAGAAGCAGTAACCGTATCCTGAGATTTATCCTCAAGATCATAACATGGATATTGCTCGACAATAACTTCTTGTTACGAGCTTGTAATGCCTTTTAAGCTGTCGACTGGTTGTATATAACCGTGGCAGAAAACTTCCAAAGAGATTAAAAGTGCACGAATACAAAACTATGAGTACTAACCAGTAACAGCTCAGTGAGTTCAGACTGAGATAGTAATTGAAGTTCTGTTGCCAAACACAAATAGGTAACCCAAGAACGAAGCTGTTACAGTAAAAGCATACATCACTGTAACATTCCTTATCTTTTGTTTCGACATTGTTTGCTCGCATAATATAACTCGTCGAGTGTGAAGATAATCCGTCAGAACAACGTTTAGCGGAGACAAAACGTTGCAGTCTGGAAGTTATTTACTGCTAAAGTATTCATCACCACTCACACGGTTCACAGTGCGGATGAGGTTATAGCTTATTGAGACACCATCTTCAGACGTTCAATAATGAATAGCACTCTCTCCCACGTATCAGTCCATCAAAATGTATTGTGTCAAATGGGAAGCTTTTTTTAAATTAAAACGAAAATTTGTTTTGGAAATCAAAACAGATGAACATAAATAATAGTGTTTTCTTTAAAACTAGGCTTACAGCCTTTTTAAGGGCTCTGTTAACATACATTTGCGGCAGCATAAAGGAAATCGTAAGCCAGCTTACACACGGCTATATTATCTGAAACATTAAAACATAACCTTTTGCTACGAAAAGAAAAATGGCTATGATTTCTCCCGATTAAATTCTTATTGGTGTGATGGTTTGAAATTTATTGGTCTGAACATATATAAATGTGGTTCTATATACTTGTATATTTTACAAATTACCGTTTTCATTTTTTGTACTTATTAAATTTAACATGTAATAACTTAATACATAGTACAATCAATAATCTTAATACAATCTTAATACAATCTTAATACAACAATCTTAATACATAGCTGTACAATCAATGTTAAGGTAATTAGTTGTATGTTATTCTATAAATATGAAACAGTGTGAAAGTCGAGCCACTCTTTAATAACAGTGGCTGGGTTTCAACACCTTCAGTGACCTTCACTCCTTCATTTTTAGAGTGTAGGTAAATTTAATTCGTAAATTTGGCTGGGCATTTAAGATATTCACAGAACAATCAATTCAATTTGCCAGTTAATACTTTTGAATTTAGTTTTATCGAACTAAATGTTCAAAAAACTTGTACCTTTGTAAACTAACCCCATTTTTATTGAAGGGGAAAACAATCTCGGTCCTCAACATTGATAGACAGAAGAAAGAGTTGCCATCAGACGGACGAGTTCTCAAATGTTTACTGTCTCAGATCTCTTCTGTACAAAGGTTTTACGTTCTAGGTTCTGTTTGGAGTTTTCTTGTGATTGGTCATCTTAGTTTATGGCTCTACAGGCTTCAAAGGGCCCAGCTATTTCAGTATGCAATGTTTTTAGTAGAATAGATATGTTTTTGGACTTGAATTAATTAATAAATTATTGCTTTGAAACCGGTCATTTTGTTTTTTTTTAAGTTTCTAACGGACTACCCTTTGCATCAGTAGGCTACTTAATGTTACTATTCCATGCAGTAGTTACTTTATTTGCAATTGTTTAAACTTTTACTTGTTTCTAGAATTGCTCTTTTATATTTTTTAATGTACATAATTATTTTATTTCTCTTATTTTCATAATTATTCTTTTAACTAAAGATGACTACCATAGAGTGGTTGAAACATCTTAGTAGTATGAAACAACTTATGTGTGGGTCACCCAAAATTACTGAAACTTATTTACTATTTATTGTACTATTGTTGTGTAGATAAATAACGTGTACACACTCTTAGTATCAATGTAGTTTTGTTAGTCACATTTTTTGTCTGGTAATGTTGACGTTAACCGTTTATTTTTAATAACATTCAATTACTTAGAAGATTAAAAATACCTTAAAACTACGGTATAAATGTCCTCAACAAAAGAGGAACCAAAGAAGATGTTCAATTCCCAAAGTAACACTTTGTCTCTTTTAACTGTTGGTTTGTCTTACTTTTGTTCTCTTGTTTTACTTAGTTTTGGTCTGCTTTGTTTCAACATCATTTCAGTTTAAAGCTGAGTTCATACTTTATTTGTAAAGTAATAGGTTTCAAACGTTGCACCTTTTTATAAATAGCTTGATATAATTCGTAGTTTAATTTAAAATATGTACAGCTTATTAAATACTCCTTTTCTAAATCTGTACAGCTGAAGTTGTACAAACAATCTTAGCTTGTTAATGTACTCGTGAAACTTTATTCCAAAATCAACCCTGAAATGAAATTTTGTACCCAATAATACACATATTTTGTATAAATTAAATACTTATTTATTTTTAAAACCTAGAATAATACGAAAGTTAAACGTTTCACTATTAAATGGAGGTATTGCACATATGGGGCAACAAGAATATAAATATTTTGAACCAAACGTTAAAAGAAATAAAGTAAAAGGTCAGAGTGAAACTAACTTCATACAGGAACTCCCTGAAACCATTTGAAACTCACCTGCCAACACAATCTGCATGATCTAAACAAAAGTTGGCACTCTTGGTCAAGTTTCGGAAACTCTCCGTACAGTTTGTATCTTCAGCGAGGTTGTGGGTTTCTTGTGTTACGTTGTTACTTGTATGAAACCCAATTTTTGTAAAATTATTTTGGCATTATTTTTTACTGGATAACTATTTGTTTTTATTTTTAGGAAACAAACTATTTGAACGGTTTTGCTGGCGCAGTGGCTAATTGGTAGTGTGGACCCGAAGTTCGCAAGTTCGCGCCCCACCTCAGCTATTTATAGTCGGTTGTTAGTTTTGTTAGTTTTAGTCTGCATAGGCCCACGGTGACTGGCAGTTAAATTAAAAATATTAAGGCTGATTTTAACTTGCATATTATCCCTTCAGTAAGCATTTCTCAGTTAATTTTCTGAAACTGTTTGTGACCGAAAACCACGCGTTTCATCTTTCAATAGTTGTTTATTGTTAGCTTGCTCTATGTCAAAAACCCCATTATTGAGGATTGTTGTAAACAGCTTCCTCTGTTATTCTTTGTGTTGCCTAGGGGTCAGGGGGAGTATTTTTACCTCAGTACTCGTACAATGTAAGCCATACCATTTGGGCCTATACGCTAAGAAAGTCTGCTTTTCTATTATTTTCACATTTTCTGTAAAATAAGTTTTTATGAATCGTGCTGACTTTGACCAAATGTTTTGTAAGCTCCGACCTTCCAACTCATGACAGCATGAAAATAACTCATTTTTTAGATGATTTATAGGTTTATCATTCGAGAGTACTACAAAGATCAATGTCACAGATTTCTTTGGTAAGGAACTAAATGATAACTAAATATAGTCTATTTGTAGAACAAAAACCATTCGTTACAAATACTAAATAAATACGGAAATGAATGAAATTATTTGTTTAGACATTTTTGTCACATATTATGAGTACAAATCAACGTGCAGTCAGCATGAGTGGATGACAAGGGATAAGACTTACCACCCACTTCAGAGGTTCCGGCCCATTTCCTCTAGGATATTGTTGCAGTTTCCCTTCTCACCCACGACCGACTAGGTGAGAAATATTATTGCAGTACGAAAAATTAGCCGTAGACACACGATGACGTGCTGTGGTTCTGGGAATGACAGGTTTGGTTTGATCATCTGATACTTCCTATGGAGAACAATAATTTAGACTAATAATAAACGAGTATTTACTACGTGTGTAAGCCAGGCGACTGCGCATCGGACCTTAGCTCATATAAAGAAGCTACAGTTTAGAATATAGTAATAAAATATACTATTTACACCTTATTTACACCTAACCTTATATTACACCTAATCAAAATGTTTGTAACCAAAAACTCAAAGTATTGTTTTAAAGGTACTGTCCAGGTCAAGTTAAAATAAGTATTTGTAAATGATTGTAACCATGTTTCATGAGGAAATCAGGTTTTGTTTTAATCTATTGTCCTAATAATGTAAATGTTTGAATAGTCTGATGAGCACAGTACAGTTAATATTTTTATTTATTCTTACGTAGGATTACATTAATTTTTATCAATTCCTCCAGATCTCTTTAGGTTGTGTTTAAGGATAAGAATGGAACCCCTAAACGGACAATTTAGTCCTAGGGGCCCTATTTTTTCTTTGCACTAAGTCAGCCTGTGGTAAAGTGAGTGAGTTTTCACAAGTACAGTAATTCTTTTGTTTTATGTAATACTATGAATAGCTATTACTGTTATGAATACACTGATATTATTGTAGTCCCCGTAGTTTTTAGCAAAAAAAGTAAAGACATTTACTATTATTATATTTATTATATTATATAACATATATATATATATATATGAAATATATATTGAGTAAAGTCGTTGAGTTGAGCTTAAAATGGGCAAACATGTTCTATGATTTAGTTACAAGAAAAACGATCACAGTTTATGTTTAAAGAAAAATCAAATTATCACTAGAGTATATAGACAATCTATTCACAAAAATACAGTTATTTTGTTAAATCCGTTGCTTTTTATTATATTTATATCAATATTTAATTAGCACAATTAAATAGTAGATTCACTACTGTAGGTTATACTGTTAATTTATTAAAATGACACAAAATAACTTTTTAACTAACCTACAATAATTATTTGCTATAAATATTTTGTCTTCACCAACTTATATTTACCATACAACTTTATTATTTTTAAAAACAAAAACAATATTAATTTTAGAGCCACTATTTACCATATTTACAATCGACCCCAGTAAAAGACGTATACAATCTCTAATAAGAAAAAACAACTTTTACCTATAAACGCCTATTTATGGGGGTTTAGGTACCAAACTATTCGATAAAACGATATGCTTAGTTAATTAGGTCCTTAACAAAGACACGTTGTATTATTGAACAGTAGACTAAGTGCTGGGATACCATAACTCCCCTGGGCCCACTTTTGTCTCTATGCATCATACTTCATTACAACAGGTTCACATAAGTGCTGTATACAGCAGGTGCTGTAGTGTCACAAGTGATGTGTCTTAGTGGCAACTACTGACAATTAAGAACTATATCAATAATTGCAAGGCACATGTTCACGATTTTAAGAGGGGCCGGATAGAGCGGCCGCAGTCCAACTCAAAGTACCGCTTGTAACATGGGATAAAAACTGCAAACTACGTTTTAGGTAAGTTAATTTACTTAAATGTGGAAATTTTCTCTCGGGAAGCATAGATCTATTGATGCTGCTTCATATAAACAGTAAACTTTTACTTTACTTTCGTCATCAAATTAATTATGTACTTCTGAACAGCTAAAAACTAGACTTTTTCATGAGAACTTAGCATTCGAAGTTCAGTAATTAAAATTCTCTTTTATAACTGAACTCATTTTTCTTTTTATATGCACCATCACTATGACTCAATGCTTCCCCAGAAAAACTTTCTACGTTTTTGTTAATTAGCCTACGTAAACACAGTTTGCAAATTTTCCCACGTTGAATTCCCTAACCTATCTGAACGCCGTTCGGACTCTATCCGCCCCCTCATAAGTTATCTAAACTAACTTACGGGTTATACCCATAAACTAAACCGTATATACAGAGTGTACCACATAATACTTGACATCTATCGATTTGGAATATTTTCTTTAATTTAAGTTTGACATAGGAAAATGGTCAAAGTAGCAAAATGTCTAATAACGCTGATTTTATACTTTCATGTTCTTACGTAAAAATTCTAAATAATCGTCGCCGTCACAGTTTTTCTGTTGGTAAAGCTATGGTTTACTAGGAAAACGTTGACCACTATATTACTGCCGTCACAGTGCCGTAATAGTAATATTTAAACAGATGTTGACAAAAACAACTTTTGATATGTTGTTTATTTTAGTTGTCAAAGTTTATTTACGTATATAGTAATGGACAAGCTAGACTTTTGTTTACAAAACAAAATGTGATCTGATGAAAAACCTTAACTAGTTTTCACCGCTACTTTACGTCCACCGTTTTCTAGGAAACCACTCTCATCTGATTGTATTGAAAACAAAACTCACCGTCATATTACGGCCATAATGTAGCGGTCACCGCTATCTAGGAAACCATAGCTTAAGGGTTTCGTAGCTAAGTTACTAAAAAAATGCAATAGTTATTTTAGTATTGCTACAAATATTTAAATATATCTAAAACAACCATAAACTGCCCAACTTTAAAAATAGCTATTCAAATAACTATAATGAACCTCAGTCTTATGACATACTCCGCACTATTTCGTTAAAACAAACATTATTCTTATTATTTCACAATTCGTATGCCATACGCAGAAATGCCGATTGGCTTCTCCAAATGCGTACTTTAACCTAACATTAATGACATATTTTTTACTGATATGATACTTCCAAAGAATATGCGCTAGTACATTTAAAAATTGCTTTTGTAATAATTTAAATCAACTTGAATGTTTATTTTGGACACTTGTATAATGAACTAGTATCAAAACGTCAGTATGATTGCAATAAAGCTTGGATAAGTTGCTTGGAATGTTAAATGGCAAAGCTGAGTATAATGTGATAAGCTATTCTAGTCTTCAACCTTTAACCTCTTGAGAATTCGATGCAAATACTCCGGACTCAGACAGGTTAAATTAGTTAGTGGATAGTGATTTGATACCGGAGAGACAGCTGTCAATTAAATATTTAGATACATCTGAGCTTGGAGACTTCATTTCCTATTTTCACTTGCATGAAATTGTGTCAATGGAAAAGTTCAGTATTTAAATAGAAATATGTTGAAATAAAATCGAAACCATTTATTTTTTGTCTACAAAAGAGTTTTGTATTACCAATTAACTCATGTTAGTTATATTTCAATTTTCAAAGTCAAAGTCTGTGTTTATTTATACAGTTGAACATTGTTGTTTTTGTACAAGTCAATTATTATCATTTGGCCCAAATGATAATCTTATGGAGAATCTTATGTTGTTTTGTGAGGGCGAATGACTGGACGGCTTAAGCCGATTACTTTTAGGCTAACCATTTCCCAATAGTTTGTGTTATGTTTTAGGTTGCTTTCACATAAGACGTGATCAGTTTCCAAAATGTCGCGTTCTTCTTTACTAAAAACGATGGACAACTTCCGTAGAATATTTTAACTTTAGATGATCAAGTCATAAGAGTACTAAATCTACAACACGTTTTATTACAACCAAGATTCAAACATTTTCTGAGCCACATTGCTTAAACTCCCTGATACAATATAATTAAAAATTTAAGAATTTAACAAATGTTTTACTCTCAGCTTATTAAAATAAAATTACTTAATCGAGGCAAACATCATGCAAAAAGTAAGCAGACGCAAACAAAAAGCTTACTGAAACAGAAAACCTGGTCTAGAAACAAAATTGAAATTTGTAACATATGATTTATCTATTAAGCTGGGTGGGACCATTTGCACCTATAAGACCTATTTGAATAATTATTAGATACTGTTTATTGTTTTCCAAATACATTCGTGCTCATAAAGTTTGACTTTGAATAAGCCAGTCGAAGCCAATATACATACGCTCGTAGTACAAATTCATACTCGTATACTTGCGCATTTCCTTTGACAGTAAACAGGCCTACAACAATCTGTTATTTGCGTGGATTGAAGTCTAGCAAACTCAAACTTGATTGGTGTGTTTGAGATTAGTACAAATGAAGGTATACTGGGAGTAAGCTAAAGCGATGTACTAACCAGCATTAAGAGCTACTTCGCTGGTTAAACGAAATAAAGTGTTATGGCCTGTAATCATGAGGCCTTTTGTACCAGGCTTTATCTTTACTTAAGATCAGAATTTACCCCATTCAACAACCTGCGCACAGCTTTTATGACGTCTTACATCTGTTTTTTGTTTGTTAGTTTTCATAAGGTGTATATAATTTTAAATCGTAATATTATACAGGGTGTCTGATAAGTAAGTACCCTATTTGATTTTAATGTGGTTGCCAGAATGATTGCATCAGCGATACACTTTTGGCAAAAATGAAAGGCTATTTTATAAGGTTTTGTATGAACCAGCTGATATTTGTTTTGGTTGTTTATTCTAACCCCAATTTGTTAAAAAACATGCCGGGTGTAGTGTTGAAGAAAGAGCGAAAATTGCTGCTAGATATGAAGTTTTTTAATCTATTGTGGCAGTTCAAAGGTGGTGGAGACGTGAACATGGTGAACATTCAACGCTGAGCAAGAAAACAATAAAAAACTGTCATCACAAGTTGATGACATCCGGTAGTATCCTTGACTTTGTCAAAAGGCTGGGCGCTTTCGATCCTCAGTTGCCGATGCCCCGCGGAGGCTACGGAAGTGTGCCGCGAATACCGGAGCACACGTTGAAGTTTTACTTTTGTGCTTATTATGAGAAAAAACCTCATTAAATTATCTTTAATTGCATGTATATTGTAGCATGAAAAACGCACTAATTAAAACGTCCTTTTAAATATAAATGGGGTACTTACTTATCAGACACTCTGTAGTTTAGTTGTACTTCTACAGTTGTAAATCTATGTAATAGTATTTCATTTTTGGTTTAACTCATAAGACCATAAACAAAAAACATACATAAAAATATAACAATTTATTCAGCTTACACTATTTTTAAAATGCACCTTGTATAAGTTATAAATAATTATCGCCATATATAGCAAATAGATGAGTTTTAAACGAACATTAAAAACAAATTAATTTGACCTGACGCCTGAACACATAGTAGTGTTGCAACGCGTTACAATGATTAAAAGATCTAATTATCGGCGTTGCAGCTTATTCATCAGTCGGATTATAACGGAAGCAATTAACTAATGATTTATTCCTCACTTCACACACGCTTCATGTTAACATTTTCTACTGAGAAAAAGTTGTATTTACTACTATTAATAATTAATAGCTTGTTTAGCCAAAATATGTTGGTTGTATTTAAGTATTATACAAACTATTATTCTGTTGCGTTTTTCGTACGTACATACTTATATTAGTCTAATTGTATCTGATATAAGTCTCTACGTTTAACCGATAAGCAATGTAACTTGTACTGCATGCTCCTTTAACATTCATGTAGCAAAAGTAAATCTATAATATATGTTTTATTCATATTAGCTAAATGTACAAACTTAAATATAATATCAAAGTGAATATGAACGAACACAAGGTTGAACGTAAACCAGGATTATACAATATCAAGTCACTTGGCATTATTAACTTCATTGTTATTGTACTAATACTCAGTACTTACAAGTATAATGAAGAGTGGCTTGAACGAGTTAAGAGTCGAGTTGTTGAGCTACATGAAACAAAACAGCTTAGTTCAGTTCAGCTTGTCCGTGTATATAATACGTGTTTGCAATATTCTTGTTTGTCGTCATTTTACTGAACTAGATTAAAACTGGTACATTTACCAGTTGTAAAAGACGCACAAAATGAAAATATTAATGTATATAAGGAAATGAGTTTATCTTTATGTAAAATTATAAATACAACCTTATACTTTGTAAAATTTTGTATTATGCGCCTTTTATGGTATTTCAATTTGAAAATTTAAACAGCCGCATATTTGTTTTGGGGTTTTATGAAATAATGTTTTCTCTAAAATTTAACTTATTACACATAAACACCCCACGAAGTTTGAATGCAATCGGTTATACCGTTCTGGAGATATAAATTTTAACAATGAAACTGGTAATGTACCAGTTGTAAATTGACGTAAAAGTGAAACTATTAATTTAACATTTGGAAAATGAGTTTGTATCTTAATGTAAAATTATAAAATACAAATTTTTACCTTTGTAAACTGTTTGTATTATGCCAATTTGATGGTATTTTAATTTGAAAATTTTAAACAGCCGCCATTTTGTTTCTGTACAATTGGAAGACATATTTTTTTCCTAAATTGCCCTTAAAACACATAAACACCATACCAAGTTTGAAATCAAA